>QGED01000232.1:0-31780 GCA_004367475.1 Fusarium camptoceras | reverse complement strand
ACCACAAAGCCAACTACTACTGAAACTACAACTGTTACACAGCCTACAACTACCACAAAGCCAACTACTACTAAGACTACAACTGTTACACAGCCTAGTACTACCAAGCCTACTACTACTACTAAAACTACAACTGTTACACAGCCTACAACTACCACAAAGCCAACTACTACTGAAACTACAACTGTTACACAGCCTACAACTACCACAAAGCCAACTACTACTAAGACTACAACTGTTACACAGCCTACTACTACCAAACCTACTACTACTAAGACTACAACTATCACACAGCCTACAACTACCACAAAGCCAACTACCACTAGGACTACAACTATCACACAGCCTACAACTACCAAGCCTACTACAGAAACTACAACAGTGACCCAGCCAACTACCAGACCTACTACCATGACACAGCCAACTAAAACAACTACTATCACAAAGTCTGCCACTCTCCCTACAACCACACACGGGATGCCACTTACCACTGAGTACACCACCTCAACAGTCTATACCACTAAGGTATACACTATTACTGAATGCTACGACGAGCATTGCCGCCAACCTCCTTATGTAACAACAGAGACTATTGTTGCCTATACCACTGTTTGCCCTATTACCTACTACCCCCCTCCTCCCGTTCAATGGACTACCTCAACTGTTTACACTACATACTACCGCACAATTACGGAGTGTGAGCCCCATTGCCCAGAAACTCCCTACGTCACTACTGAGAGCTATGCTATATACACCACAGTCTGCCCTGTCGAGGAGGAGGCTCCCGCTCCTACTCAGCCACCAGCAGAAGAATGTGTCAGTGAGAAGGTCGTCACTGACTATTCTACTTCGACTGTCTACACAACTGAGGTCAAGACCATGGATGACTGTGCTAAGCATGATAGTTGGTGTGATGATCATTGGTGTCCTGAAACCTATTGCAAACCTTACGTTACCACCGAGGTCTGGGCTCTGTCAACTACCCTCTGCCCTGAGGTTAAGACAGAATATGTCCCTTGCCCGACGTACCATCCTGCTCCTCCGCCTTCCCCAGTATGTATCACTTCAACTTCCACTTCCACTCTTTACACTACACATTACTATACTATTACTGCTTGTCCCTACGAAGTTGAGCACTGCCCCATTGGTCAAAAGACCTCTACTGTCTATGCAACAGCTACAACCTGCTATACATTCACTTACACCACTACAATTGCCGAGACTACCTACACTAAGGAGATCATTCCTTCCAGCACCGGGACAAGCACTGTTTATGCTTCTACGACTAAGACTTGGTCCACTACCTACACAACTAAGCCTACAGAGACTAAAACATGGACGACTAAGTCTACTGAGACGTCCGTTCTCATGGATACCTCTACCTCGATGACGAAGTCCATGCCTACCATCCCAATGTCTATGGATACTTCTATGACAAAGTCCATGCCGACTGGACCTATGTCTATGGACACCTCAATGCAGATGCCCACATCCAACGCCATGCCAGCATCTATGCAGATGCCATCATCTGCTCAAAAGCAACAACAGACCGACATGATGCCCGCATCTATGCCAACGGCTGCTGCTTCTGAGAAGTCCTCTCCTCAGTCCGCTAAATAAGGCAATGAATGTAGCATTTAATGTTCAAGCACGCACACAGCACTGTTTGTCCTAGAATGAGTACCACTTCTAATTCTCACGTTCATTTTTGTATCTAAGTTCCAACTTATCACACTGCTTGGGCAAGTCGGTCATTACAACAGCATGTTTTTTACTTGTTTCCTTTTTCTTTACTATAGCAATTACGCAGTTACAATAAATACCATCCCGAGAAGAAAGCTACTATCCATGCATGTGCTTCCGAGCAAAATCTACCCGAGCTAGCCTTTCTATAATTGTGATTAATCAGGACAGTTGCTCGTACTGAGAGACGGCATGAAGTTGGTTGGCCCCTCAGCTTGGTTGCGGGGCAATAGCTCCATCAATCAATCAATTCTGCATAACGGCGCCTGGCTTGAGTCATTCACCGCCGAAGCCTGGACTTGCAATAACTGCCAAGAGTCAGCTAAATCATCTGCAACTAAACGTGAAATATAGCACGCTTCCCTCTCAAATCTTCGCTATCTTGAAATCCTAGCCTACATGGCGCTCTTTACCATGGACCTGTTACCTGATGAGTTAGTCAGTTTTATTGTAGCGAATGTCACAGCGCATGAACTTGCCCAACTATCTCGAACCTGCAAACGACTCAATAGGCTTGCGAAACCGCAATTATGGACCAATATCGACTTTCACCACCAGAGCTTTCACAAAGTATCAGACTCCAGGCATCCCTCACCCAATACATCTGCACTACAACGATTCTACTGTGGAGAACCGGACTCTAAATACTCAGGAGCGTGCAAAGCCGATGATTTCTTGAAGATGTTACAAGATTTGCTACATGAGAATGTCGACCGCTTGAAACAACTTTGTGCGCGAGTTGAATCTATCTGCACGGCTCTCTGGCTGAAAATAGAATTTTGGCAATTTCTCCTATATTTTATCAACATCAAGGGTCTTGAATTATATGGCGACCCATGGGATCGGTACCAGGAAGGACACAAACCCTTTGATACATCAGCTGCTTTACTGACAAAGCTGCATTACGTCAAGCTTGATGGCACTATACCAAGGCATATTGTAGCGTGGATCCTGTCCTCCTGCTCTAGTGTTGAGCGGCTGGAGCTTGCATTGCTTGACACACCAATAGGGACAACCGAAACGATCGAGGACGACTTTCCGAGGTTGCCTGAAGATCTATACATACCACCTGGATACCGTACGTATGGCAGGCTTTGGGGGTGGGCTGCTATCCCCCGGCCCTTGTCTAATTTTCTGCCATGTCAAGAAGATAGGATATTACTAACTCTTCCGCGACTACGACACTTGCAACTTTGTCAACCATCAGAAAGCAATCTTTCCGCGAGAATGGTTAACTATTTCTGGTCAACAACTGTAGAGGTGGCAGCACAACGAATTGGGATAGAGCATGGCGACGGAGCCGTCGATGATGCAGATGGATTCTTTGGACAAGACTAGGATGGTCTGGGTAGCGAAAGGGTGGTAAACATGCTTGAAAGGGTTTTAACAGAGAAAATTCCCTGCATTGCGGCGTGTTTACCTGAAGGGAATTGTTGTTGGATCAGAGAAGTGCGGCACGCCAATCGGAGATGTCCCTGGAGGTCGATTTATGAGGCTCCTTGAGAGAATGGGGATTGAATGCGAGGCTAGACTTGGAGAGAGGCTTTGGTTCAACGGTGAGTGTGGTGAGGGGCCTCCCGCAGAGTGGTATTCTCGTGATGGCGAGGAGACGGAAGAAGAGCTTTTAGCTAGTATCTAAAGCGATACAGACGGGTCCAGACTTGCTGCCAAAAGTTACCATGAGTTTAATACTCTTTCATACGGCAACATTACTACACGCGCAAGGAATATAATATAGCGGATGGGAGGGGTAATCATTCCCACAACAGCCAGTACAGCCGTTCAAATCGGCATCATGAAGATACGTAATGCCATTTAGTTTAATTATTCATCGACTCAGAAGGCGCTTTGCCAACTCATCAAATATCTCTTCCTTTATTTGCTCGCTGAACTCTTCATCTCTCCCAGTCTCGAGACATGTCACTCTCCCATCCAAGGAGTCGATGTCGTCTCGTATTTCTATCATCACAGCCTCCTCTGTATCATTCCCAGTGACGTGCGGCACCGACCCCTCCAGCCCATCGCACCTCTTCTCCAACTGCGCAACCTTGTCTTTAAGCTGGGTGTTCTCAACTCGCAGCTGGGCATTATCGGCTTGCAGCTCTCCAACCTTGCACTCAAGTTTGTTCAATTTATCCCAGAATTGGGTAAAGATGTCGGGTCGGCTGTCTTGCCGGGGTCGTTTACGACTAGGTGGCGGGGCGTTGGCGTTGGTGCTGGTTGGGAGCTTGGTTGCTTTCTCGTAGGATGGAGGTTTAGGTGGAGTAATGGTTGCAACCTTCCCTCCGTTGCAACTGAACATGCATGAAACATCATGATCTGGGTTCGAGGAAGGTTTAATTTGACCTTGTTTCACGGTCTTGGTGACGGATTCGAGATCATCGGTCGACAGTACGCACTCTCGCATGTAGACACGCAAAGAGGTAACACAGGATAACTCGAATAATGAATCGAGGATCTTGCCCGAGCGTGCCCGAGCTGCTACAACCGGCTCTTGCACATCACTGGGAATGAGAACAGTGATTGGATTACTCAATTCGAAGTCAAGGTATGTGGTCGATGCAAATACCTGCTTCACGGCATCGGAAGGGTTGGGTAATGTGGAATGTGTACACGATTTGATGAAGAAAGGGCTGATGCGAAGGCACACTCCTGCACCAGCTGGTTTGTCCTTGAATCTCAAAGGAATACTGATCTCAAAATGCGCGTGGGATTGATTGTCGTTATTAGAATCGAGTTGCAACGTAAATTGTATCGCGTCGTGGTCGGGATCTGCCGTCGTCAAGGTACGCGTGGCACCTTCCCACTGCCACTCAATGACAGCTGTTGTTTGATGGATGTCGATACATTTTGAAGTTGAAGTCGCCATATCACGTGCTGCACCCGATAATTAGTAGACCAAATCGGGACTCACCTGCAACCTTAACCCAAACGTCACAACGCAACCACAAGAGATACCGGGCTTCGCTAGCGGGTACCCGTGACCTCCAGTAGAACTGCCAGGTCAAGCCTCGGAAACTCCAGTAGAACTGCGAGATTCCGAGTTCAGGTGTCCCTGCTACACGCCCCGGTTATTCCGCAAAAAGGAGACAGAGGCTGCGCTCGCTCTCGGCGGGTATAATCCGGAATTTTATAACGGCTGTAGCGCGATGCATCGGTTTCTCTGAGGGGGCATCGTTGAGTTCGGTCGGATCGGGGAGAAATGAGGCGTGGGTGGATGAGGTTGAGGATGGTTCTGCGACATTGCGAAGAGGTTGGATGAGGAGACTGTACGCGTGATTGATGATGAAAGGTAAAGCGTGAATTATTGCGAAAGTGGAGAATATCGGATGCGGTAGATTATTAGTCCGCTTAGCCTTCGTCAGGTGTGGCGTTTTCCAGTCCACTGCTGCGCCACAGATATAAGCGAAGGAAATGCTGCACTGTGAGTAAATTCAATTTCAGCTACAGCAATAGCATCAAACTCTGTTCATTATCTGTCAACAGTTTACCATAAGGATAACCAAAATGACAGAGCCAAGGCATATTTTAAACACTACCAGCAAACGAGCCTACAAGCCATTTTGATACCTGACCGTCTTGAACGTGTAGGACAGTGCATGTAGCCAAAAACACTATGCTTTCATCATGTTGGGCTAAAGTTACAGTGAACAAACAAGAGGAGATTACATTTTATCCCTGCATGACCAGATTACTTTCGCTGTTCGAGAGAGGGTTCTTCCGATTAACCTCTTATTTCAATACTATATCCGAGTCTTCCAGACTATATTAACATCCAAACACTATAATCACACGTTTTCGTATGCTTCCTCCTATCGAACGTTTGCATACCCTAGACCACCCATTGTTAAAATGTCCTGTATCTATCTCTATCTTCGCATCATTAACCTTGCAGCCATCTTTCGATAAGAATATTTCTAATGCAGGATTTTTATTAAACAAGGCAATTCAAGAAGCAAACAAATCTGAGCTACAAGGCTGACATTGAAATGTTTACTAAGTTTTCAAAGCATCGTGTATCCAAATGAGAGCGCACAGGCTCTGATCCCTGAAAGGCGATCATTCTGCCGCAGTCAGGACGTAGATCCTTATATCAATGCGGATCAGTTGCAAATTAACCCAAACATGTCAGTCTGACCCCCTACTAAAAAACAATTTAAGGCTGAGGCCTGCGAATTCCAGCCCAAGCGACTTCAATTTATCCTTTCGCCGCCTAGCCTGAAGGCATGCTGGTGTTCAGATTGATCTGCGACCCACCTGCCATGTCAACAAATGCTGAAGAATACGAGAGGAACTTCGCACGGCCGCTGAGTCAGCCAATAAAATGATGGTAATCAGCGGAGATAAATCTTTGAACATAAACCTTCAGGCCACAAGCAGGGACTAGATTTCTGTACCCAAGCCAAAAGAGTGGGGAAGATCAATAAAGGAAATATCTTTATTAATCTCTGTTCTAGCCAACTAGCTTGTATTTTTCCGTTCTCAACTACTACTCAGTTGTAGCAGCTTTGGCAAGATGAAGAAGCCCGAAACACGCCTTGAATGGAGCTTCGTTGGTATTACGACTATGCAGGCAATTGTTATTTTGGCTTTACAAGGGTAAAGAAACATTTTTGTTCTTATCAACCGTTGAAGATCTAACGTGTTCTGCAGTGCCATCTTGACCGAGTACCTAGACTGGATCAATCCTGTGGTCTATCAAGTTCCCACCTCTTATGTCATCCCGGTAACATTCGCTGTGTCTACCATCGGCTTCCTTTTTCAAGTCCTTCTAGCTATTGACTCTTGTCTCTTCAAGAACAAGATTCAGATATGGATGCAGTGCCTCATCAACATCTGCCTCTCGGTCGCTAGTGGAATGCAGTACTTTCAAACCAAGTCGGCTGCCGAGAGTGTCCGTGCAGGCTATGACCAGTTCAAGAACCCATTTGTCAACACCGATAAGCCATACTGGAAAATGGCTGGTCCTATGGCAATCACCTGCATTGCCGTGGCCATTTTCGGCAGCATCTGTATCTGTATCCTGACATTTTTCTTGCAGATGGAGTTTGCCTGGTCTGTGTATGAGCACATCAGCGCGGACACGAAGATGAGAGCGAGGCACATAAAATGCTCAGTAAGTGCTGTATGTACGGTATTGATCGTCTGTTATACTTATATCTAAACAGGCCTACCTTGTGTTTCTGAAAGTATCGGTGTTACTGATAATTCTTTTTGTTATTGTGTATGGATTTATCAATGTACACTATATCCAACCAGAATTCGGACTTACTATGGCTATAATACCTACTGCTATCATCCATGCTATTGTTGCATCTATCTGTGTTAAACGAGAGTATCTGCCCGGTATGATTGTAGTTATTGTAAGTGTTGCGTCTAGCTGTTTCCATCGAGTCATTATACGCTAACATATCATCCCTAGACTTTCCATATCGGAGCAGTTGTCTATCTTGTTACTAGATTGCTAGCCTTGTATGGCACTGGCCTTAAATCCAAGACAGCAATGAAGGAGGAAATGGCACTCTTTGCATGTTTTTCACTGGTCTTCGTCTCTGTGTCTATTGTAGCAGCTATAATCTGCATATTTAACTTCGGACAAGGGCTGAAACCACTATTACTGGGCCGCAGTGGCAATGTCGCGTCTCCTAGTACGATGGATCTTACCAACCCTCAGCATCTTGGCATCACATCTGACGCTCCTGAGCTTTCATATAAGCGTTTTGAGATGGACTAAATACACACACCCGTACCGCTTACTTTCTTTAAGAGCAAGCTAGCAGCTTAATTGATCTGTGAGCCATTATGGCTCTAGCGCTTATAATAAATATCCGTACAGTTCATCTATATAACCTCGCTACCACCTGTTTAGCTATAAAGATGCATTTCAAATGCTGTGATGTTGTTCACGTTTTGTTGAATTCTCCCACAGCTATTTACTACACAATCTTTGAGTTAAGAACGTTAAAATGACACTATAACAAATACAGAAAGCATTTAACACCCATCGATATGATCCGTGGAGGTAGATTGAAAGAAGCCATTTTTATGTTCTTGTATCATAACGATCTCAAAATGGGTTAGTATGACTTGCAAAGCGGATTAGTAATTAAAGCTCGGATAAGAATGGGGAGCAGGAACAGATAAGATAACCCTCAATTAGGTCTAGCTGGAAGCTGCCTGCTCTCCAAGGGGATATAGCGATATAGCTTCCTTATACTAAACTTATCATTACACCATTTCCCCTACTTACTTGGTTCTACGATAGCCACCATTGACTTTTTACCCTTAGCCTTTTTACGGGATCAACATGGCACTGATACACAAACCTCTCTTGCTTATGTGTAGCACATCTGACTCCGGGCATATCATCACCATGCTTGCTATTGCAGAGCAGCTTGTAGCCCGTGACTACAACGCCTGCTTTGTATCTGGCTCTGAGTATCGTCAACAAGCAGAGGTTATCGGGGCTTCATGCGTATCAGTTGAAGGCTATGGCAACTTTTGCGACGTAATTTCGTGGGATCTGGATGCAGATTGTATGAATCACCTTCAAACATATTGTCTTTTGGACATCGAACCCATCTGCATATTTCCATGCTAGGGCCTGACGGCGAGAAACATTTTGAGGCACGAGCTTGTCTCAATCACGATCTTATCTATATCTTATGCAAATCGCTTCCTTTGCATCACGAAGCTTTCCAAAGAGCTCTCCGTGAGCTTAAGAGCAACCACGCTGAGAGACCTATTTTTGTCATGACAGAGAGTCTCAACTTTGGGGCTTTGGCAACCAGACTCGGCGCACCAGGTATCCACCCTGATGGCTTTATAGGGATAGTTCCCAATCCTGTTTTACTCACCAGCATGGACCATTCTCCGTTCGGATCAGGCATGCTTTCGAACCGAACTCGAGAGGGCCGGGATCGGAACAGAATCGCCAACGAAGCACAGAAGCAGGTCTTTGCTCTATCGCAAACAGCGTATACAGAAGCAATGAAGAGTGTTGGCCCCACACCGGACGATACTTTCTTGCTGGATTCACTTTACTCATTACTCCATCGGTTCGTACAAATGTGCGCCCCTAGTGTTGAGTATCAGCGAAGTAACGCCCCCAACATATTGAGATTTGCTGGTGGCTATCCCGCTACTTAACGAACGAAGATTGATTGGCAAAAACCTTAATGGTGGAAAGAGATTGTCATTAAAAAAAGCGCAAACAGCAAGAAGATTGTGTTTGTCTGCCAAGGAACAGTCGCTATGGACTTCAATCAGTTGGTAATACCGACTATGGCAGCTTTGAAGCACCGTTCGAATCTGGACGTGGTGATCGCTCTCGGACGTCTAGGCATTTATCTCCCTAACGACGTGGCTATATCTCCGAATTGCCGCGTAGAGAGCTTCATCCCGTACGACAGTATCCTTCCTTACGCTGAAGTGTTTATCACGACAGGAGGATGCGGCTCGTTTCAGCGAGCACTCAACAATGGTACACCTCTTGTCATGGCTGGCACAACGGAAGAGAAGCCCGAGTCAGCGGCGAGAGCCGAGTGGGCAGGTGTCGCGGTAACCCTTCAGACAACGTACCCTTCAGTTGAGCAGCTGTCGCACTCAGTGGACGAGATTCTCGACAATGACAAGTTTAAGAAGAGAGCCTTGGAAATACAAACTGAAATAGCGCAGTATGATCCCGTAGGCGTCATTGTACAGAATATCGAGGAGCTGGTGAGGAGAAGTGGAAGAGATTGAGGTTAGTAGATTATGTTGACAGGTGAACTGGTCTTGGAGTAATGAAGGCATGGCAGCATATCCGTAGACAATTTCGTGTTCTTATTATAGTATGAGAAACTTTACATTATTTTACAATTATGCGCTGGTTCTGGCGATATCCTTAGCAATTCTCGATGCGTGGTGAAGTTCCTTGATAAAGGTCGCGGTTGTTCCTTGGATCCTCCAGTGGGAGATACCGACAGTATATAAACAAAGTCAGTTAAGTAGTATTCCGATGTCCCCAAAAGAATTGGATAAACGTAAGAATTATTGTCTGGACTGATAAATGACCTGAACCCGTCTATATCTGGCATAAGATGAACAAGGCCATCGACCGTGATCGTACACTCCAACGAGTTCGTCTGCGCAAAGATGAGTGTGCTTGGGTGACCGTAAAAGACCATGTCACTCAGGAAAGGAGACTTTGGTTCATTCGTAGGCCACGAGTAAAACATGAATTCAAAGAGTCGTTGCGACCCGCGACCAAGGAGCTGCGTCGAAGGCGATTGTAGCACGCTGCATGGCGTCGGGACGGCCTGCGTGGAAGATAGTGCCACTGGTGGGCTCCCAAGATAACATGTTCCTACCGAAGAATAGACAGGTGGCAAGTTGAAATTTTACGCCGATGACTCCTTTGACAGGCACACCGGACCGAATCAGAAACTCGGCGCCGAACTCACTCAGTTGTCCGCGAATATAGGTCGATTTGGAAGTAGCCTGCTTGTACTTTTCGTAGAGAGCACCTACATGTACTTCAAGCTCGGGGGCCATTTGAAAAATGACTTCCCCTAGCTCAACCGGAATGGATTGGTCGCCATCGAACTGAGGAACAGTTTGAGGAGTATAGGTATCCATCGTGTTGGAGATCCAATCGAGAAGGCGAGTAACGGTTGTACCATCAAGAATGCCATGCTCGGTAAGCATGCCAGAGCGACCATTCGCGCTGACGTAAAACTGCAAGATCTTATCGAACCAACGGTTAGAAACGTCGCCGATATAACCATGGCGAGCAATCTCTTCGGGCGTTTCAGGGCTGCCAGAGTCAAGACAAAGATCATATATAGCCGAGTCAAGAACGTGAAGATAGTCGACGTTGCCAGGGCTCGATTTCGACAGGGTTTCCCTGATCTGCTGAAGTATTAGCTTTGTTATCATATGACATCAATGGCGTTACCTTTGCCCAAGACTCTCTCTTATAAGTTGTCACTAGAGTTGACGATACATCTTCGCCTTCAACTTGCGCCAAGATGGCTTCCAACGCGACCTGAAGCTGTTAGAACGATTCATCCTTGCCATCCTCATCTTGGAGCATCATCTTGAAGACCCGGCCCTTTCTTAAAACAGCAATGCGGTCTCGAGCATCTGGCATATTCAACCTAGAGGCATGGCTGACGACCTTGTCGCAATGCGGCTGTAGTACACGTATGGAGTTGAATAACCACGACCACCATCAAGCACACTCAGGCTTACCAGCAATTTCCGTGGGATCAACCTCATAAACATGGATGGTGCGCTTAAAACAGACAGTTGCAGAGGTAATAATGGAGGCGCGCTCAACTTGCGAGTGTCGCTTGCCAGGGTATCGCGTTGTGAGATCATGCTGCTGGTCCATGGAGCGAAAGGTGCTCGCCTACATAGGAAACGAGTATTGGTAACAATGTCTGTAAGCCAAGCGTTGGTCTTGTCATCTACGTGGCTTTCATATATTCATTGAACCTAACACATACTGAATCTACTATTAAGAGATGTAACTGTTTGATAACGCTTAGTACTACACCCCACGCAATATGCCAACAAGAAACCTAACACGGCGTAGTTTATCCACAGTTGGGAAAGAACCATCATAATTGAATTAAGATATGCTACCTTAGCTACCTATCCTACCAGCTTGGGACCAATGTCAACAACCGAAATATCATCTACACCAGTAGATACAGTTACTACCTTTCCATCACTACATCGAAGACTCAGCACCAAAACTGCATTCTCTGTATCAGGTGTAAAGTTGACAAAGTTGGCCTTGTATTGGTCAAGGTTATTAAAGTCCAGACGCCACTGCGCCAGCCTCGTAATGTCCAGATTGCCTTGAATAACACAAATGGTAGAGGGCTCGCGAAAGACTGCAGGATTGCTGAAGACGACGGAAGAGAAGGAAAGGCGGTAGAGGCGTTCGGTGCTAAGCCCCTGGATACTCTGGCTTATCTTGTTAACGCCGGTAGCAAAACTATCGACAACGTCATATTGACTATCTCATGTTAGCGGTTATGTGGTAGAAATTGTGGGACAATACTCACATGTATCTACTGCCAGAAGACGCTTTCGCGGGGTTGGTTTTGATATTGCTGTCTTGAACACTCCAGGCGGTGTTTGGCTGATCCTCGAAGCCACCGTTCTTAATGTACAGGACCGGCTCAACAGCTGGACTGGTCGTAGCAGCGGCGGTAGTGGCTGGGTCAATCGTGCTTATCTCGGCAGTGGTAGCAGAATCGATGTCGGTAGAAGTCTCTGGGATCGCGGTAGTTGTGGTCTCGATGATGACCGTGGAAGAGTCGAGAGTGGTCGTCGCGTGAGTAACAGAGATTTCCAAAGTAGTAGCGGTGGTCGTGTAGATATCTCCTGTCGCGACACTGGTGAGAGTTGTGGTGTCGCTTAGGGGCGTGACCTCAGAGGTTGTAGTTTTTTTTTCAGGTCGACAGCGAGGGCGAGCACTGACTACAGGTAAAGTCGCAGCGCTGATGACAGCGACAAATGAGACCCAGCGCATGTTGAAAATTAATGAGAGTAATGCACTGGGCGTCGCGAAATTACGCAAACGAGATACAGATGTTAAAGAGAGTCACCGGG
The DNA here is from genome assembly GCA_004367475.1 of Fusarium camptoceras. Taxonomy (NCBI): domain Eukaryota; kingdom Fungi; phylum Ascomycota; class Sordariomycetes; order Hypocreales; family Nectriaceae; genus Fusarium; species Fusarium camptoceras. Next base: position 19,429 of record QGED01000232.1, on the reverse strand, counting down.
TTTCATTCGGAGAGTGGAAATTCACTGTTTTAATATTCAATTGATTTACGCAAAAGTGGGCGTATCGTGGATGCAAATTAATTAACAATTAAGAGGCGTTATTTTTCCCCCGTAAAGGAGCAGTTCTACTGGCTGTGCTCTGGGTAGAAAACGATAGTTTACTACTAGAGCTAATATCATCCTGTGTGGCTTACAAAAGAAATTACACAATACAGCCTAGAGAACAAATAGTCTCAAATGCCTGTCAGGGGGATTGAACGCTACGCCACTAGCTGAAGCCCAGTCCGACCAGCCCAAGTCATCACTAGAGCATCACGTTATGAACATTTGGACGGTAAGACGGGGTCGGAGATAGCAAATAATATCGTGAAAACCCATTTTCCAAGATAGATTTTACCGAGAGGCTCTTTTACAATGTTTAAATTTTCTATCCTATGTTTAATTAAACAAGCAAACCTTTACTAAACCGTTCAATCTACCAAGTACTCTAAGCGATAGGGATCAGGGGTTAGCTAACTTACGGTCTCTTAGCACACTGAGAGGGGGGAAGAGGGGAAAGGCTGCTATACCTTACATAGCAACCTTTTGTATATATAATTGCAATAGCAATAGTTAGCTATAGGTAACACTAATTAAACTAACCTTACAATTTAACCTCTCAAGACGCTACGATGAAAGTATGCGGCTGCAGTGAGCGCCCTGGCGCGAATTGAATGATATCTAGGATAACGACCTTAGCTGTAGCATATCCATCACCTATATGAATCTCTTTCATGCCTCGGAATGTCTCACCGTACTTATTACCATCTGCCTTTAGGTCGGGATATGTCTCTACAGCATCCAGAGGAATAGGACAGGTAGCTTGAATGTCGCGCAACTATGTCTGACCTGCAGCTTTTGGTAGATGACCCAAGTCGCCATTGTCTTGGACACGCGCAAAGTCGTCTGTTTGCGAATGAGCAATAGCTGTGAAGTTGGTGTTGACCGAGTCCCATGAAACAAGGCCACTGTAGTGTCATTCCAACAATCGTTTTGAGAATCGTAAGAGATGATAAGAAAGTGTTCCCAGGAACTACCCGCATGCTGCCGAGAAAGGATCATGAGCTATAGTCCCACTACCTGACTCTCCTTAGAGTTGATGTCGTCGTGTATGATGACGGGATTGGCAATAGCGATGTTTTATAAGTTGTCATTGGTGATGTGACCAGCCATATTGCGCAGCTGGAATAATTGCTTCACGGCCTGAATGACCATGATGAGATATCCAGCACATAAGGAGATCATGAATCCCTCAATCGCGTGGTCATGCAGCCAAGGTGTGTTGGCAAGATTAACGTAGTACCTCCATCGCGGCTCGTACGGTGAACTAGCCACCTCAAAAAGACCAAGTAGATCGTGTGGTGGGAACGGATGCATACGATTACTTTTGATCAGCGTTGATTCGCGCCAGTAAATGTTGCTGTAATCCGAAGGATACGAGGGGAGCTCAGGGACAACTCGAGGCTGGATGTCGGTACCACCCATATCCATTCGAACGGAAATACCGGTGTCAAAACGCCTTTACAACCAGTATCAAGTTGGACTCCGACAAGGACTGTCTAAGAGGTCCAGATAGAGCAGCATGAGGGCCGACTTCGATTAAAACGTTGATTTCAGAGGCATGGTTATCGGATAAATGCTGTGCAACCAGTTGGGAAACCGTGTTGAACTTAATTGATCACCTTGCCTATGATGATATTCTTCCACTATCCTCTGTCTTCGTTGGCAATAGTGGTTACGGCGGAGTGCGGGCTACTCTTTGTCATGGAACGCCTCCGGTGGTTGCAGGCGAGAGCGAGGACAAGACCGAGATGTGTGCCATTACAGAGTGGGCTGGTGTGACTGTTAACCTTATGACTGGAAGTCCAACAAGTGAAGCTATTCGGACTGGCGTTAATGAGGTGCTTTCTAATCCCAGTTGCAAAGAGGGTGCAAAGAAGATTCAAGCAGACATGGATGCCTCTGATCCTGTCAAGGTCGTCACCGACAACATGAATGAGGTACTTGCTGGCATCAAGGCATAGAGAATTGGAAATAAAGATTTCATAGCAAATAGGTAGTTGCCCCTGGTTTTCATAGCTTGTAACCATATAACTTGACTTTCCAGTAAGCCCCCGCTTCTCTATTATTACGCTTCTTTGTACGTTAGGTGGTGTCTTGCTTGCCCTGGACGCTGGGTCCATCTTTCCATGATGGTACCTATGGCCATTCTCCCGACGCGTTCCCTCTGATTACCTAGCTTCAAGGACCGATCTTTATCGCGACTTAGTATTTTGGTCTGAGTCAGGTCGGGTTCACTGACAGTAGTTAATTGATGAACCCCGACCTTCTGGAAGGTAGCGGCATCCCGTATTAGCAAAGCCAGGCGTAACTGAAGGAGTGACAAATAGCAGATAAGTCCTAGCCGTTGAATCCGGACGCAACTAGGTAAGTTATAGCCTTTCTACTTCAGAGGTTATTTCCACGTGGCTCTTTACAATTCATCCAAGAAGCCATGCAGCTAAATAAATGGAGAATTCTCGTTTATAAGAGCTGATAGTGCGATACTTAACAGACCACTTTCGGTAAATTAGACGAGGTACTCTCCAACCAGCCAAACATGATTATAACCTCTTGGCATGAATCTAATAAGTACTTTTCTAACATGAAGCTTGGCACCTCAAAACGCGAGGTATATCCACCCATTTCTGGTTAGTGCTGACTGCCCAAAAAGCCTCATGTTATCCTAGCAGTCAATTTTCCCGTTCACAAAATAATACCACCCAATACCGAGATCGCCATTGGAACCATGACATCAAATAACACCAAGCCTGTTAAAGTCCGACAGCGGCGAGCCCACACGCGGAGCCGGACGGGCTGCGCCGAGTGTAAAGCTCGACGAGTAAAATGTGACGAAGATCGTCCCATATGGTGAGCTGACAATCTCTCATTTGTTCAAATGCTGATTACGTACGCAGCCAAAACTGTATCAGGGTTAACAAGGTTTGTGAATATCCACCCGTTCAAGTTCCTTTAAGCGAAAGAAGAGCGCTGGAGAGAGCTGGAACTGCACAGCCATGGGAACATGCCCCATGGGACGCTTCAAACTCTTCGAAACAACCGGAGGTGCCCAACGCGCAGAGTTTAACTCACCAACTCATTGTATCGGGCTCTAAGAAGAACCTGGACTGTTTAGCAATTAACATGCCGCTGAAATCGCATGAACTCTTTCATTATTGTAAGGCGTTTCGTCTTGGACTGATGTCTCACTGTTAACGTGTTCCTGTCAGTCTACAAGCCACAAGAAAACGCCAATAAGTCATCTTTAGACTACCACCAAAGACGGTTTGTTCTTTCTTCATACCCTCTTCATAAGAAGCTAAAGTTCAACAGGATGGCGCATATCATATCAGATCCCCACGCACTTCGAAGTGCAATTTTAATTGCAGCCACCCATTTTGGATTCAATTTTGGTAATATCAAGACCTTTGAGCAGACCTTTTACCTCCATACACTTGAGACGGTGCGCCTGGTAAAGGAATGGTTTGCTAAGGGAGACTTTGCACTCTGTGCACCTGTTACAAAGCAAATGGCGTTGTTAGCATACACGGAGGTATAGAGATAATAACTACGGCAATCGGAGTGGTGCTGAGCTGTTGCAGGTTTGTCGTGGGGACCATCAGATGGCAGAAAAACACTTAAATGCCATATACGCTCTTTCACGCTACAGAGATCGGCATGCCGCAACCGGGGGCGCGATTTTGGACCAAGGACTATCAGATCGATACTTTCTGATGTACGCAATATCATGGGTTGATTTTGTCTATTGATTGATATTGACACTTCCAGAACCTCTACTTTTATGCATGGTACAGTTACGGCTCTTAAGTTTATCCGGCCACCCGCTAGCTTCACCGAGACTACGACCACTTCAGCATCTCCGATCGGTACTCCTCGCATAAGCAGTTGGCATATCACGGATGATAGGGGCCAATACTTTCACAGCGTCGCACTTAACGCCATTCAAGAGTTTCCCGTTACCTTCAACTACAGCGGAGACATTTTTCAAGATATTTCGGTTGACCATGTACTGCCGGGGCTTCGAATCCTAACGCGAAACTTTTACGATGGGTATTCGAAATCATTACGCAGAAGTACTCACCAGATACAGCAGAACTTCTGGCGATCAGAGGCATGTGCTATGCTGTACGACGGCTTTATTAAAGCACACAAAAGCTCTGTGCCTAAAAGTAACAAGCCTCCGGCCAACACCGTTGATCTGGACGAGCAGAAGACTTCGTGGGTTGGATTCTTGATTGCAACCGAGCTGTATTTGGAGCAGATACTGGTACTCTGGCGACCCTTTACAAGAGACAATTATCTCTGCACGATGAGAATATTCCAGCGCGATCTCAGCTATGCTCTACAACAGTCAAATGCATCGCAGCTAGCAGATCTGCTTTTCTGGCAGTCTTTTCTTGCCGTGGTAAGTCTTCAAGCGCACGAGAAGCAGGGTGACCTCGCACACGACCCTGGGCTCAAACTGTATTTTGAAGACTTTGCACGCGAGCGGAGTGGGGTTCTGGGTTTGAAGACGTGGAAGGATGCAAAGGCAGCATTGCTGAGAGTTGTATGGCCTTGCGACTTTACTGATGATGATTATATGGAGGGGATATGGGAAGATGTGGTGGAAGCAAGTATATGACTTGTCGTTGTAGCATTTTTTATTGGAGGTGGGGTTTGGCACTTGACGAAGATTGGGATTTCTCTTATCAACCTGGCGCATTAGTGCGGGGGTCGGGCCGCTCTGTCCTTAACTGATATGCGTAGTTTAGAAGGTACTTTAATTGAAAGGGTATCATCTCAGAATTTCAATGCTAACCCAGATAGGATGTAATGCTGGAGTAAAAGCGGATATCTGTTGATCGTTTCTAAGCCCTCCACTAGGAATAACGCCTAAAGTCGGATTGAAAACGGCGCGAGACGCGAACGCGCCGTGTCCTCCACCCGCGACAACCATAGCGTCCTAGTGACTCATTTGTAGTACGCCTTGCATTACCACGCAGTGCACTGTGCCTACCGCGCCTGGGTAGAGTCAGCAAGTTCTTTTCAAAGCATGCATTGCAAGCCGTACCTCCGTCATAAAACACCAGATAGAGGCTGGATGCTTAAAATAGCATACCAATTGATCTGGCTATATTATTTCTTATGGCAGGCAGCTTTATGTTGATGAGCGTACTAACCCTATCTGCTTGCGTTACTAAGATTGCAGAGTAAGCCACTAGCGATAGGTGCAGTGTAAAGTAGACCACTGCTTCCTGCATTATCGGCCCTTTAGTTTAACCTTTGAGCCTGATTGAGGCTTATTAGTCATGAAGTAACGAGAGAAAGTATCATCAGCTGCACCGTTTGTTTCAGGCACAGACCCAGGATGTAGCCACCAATTTGAGCTGTCCAGCAGCCCCTGCTGATCGGAGGCTCTATTGAAATTTTGTCTCTTCTTGAAACGGACTACATCAGACATCTACGGTGTGGCAAATACAAGGCATTCCTTCTAATTCCTTAAAACTAACAGCCAGTCCTTGTTGAGAATGGAAGACAGCGTAAGGGGCTCTGACATTCCATTTTATCGTGTAACGTCCAATAATATCCTCGAAGTCTTTCACATCAGATCATTTGACTTATCTGTCAATCGGAAATTAATATTGATTGGAGCTCCCTAGGAGTTTGTTTGAGATCATCAGGTAAGTTGTGAGACAATCACAAGAATGAAGAAGCTTTTTAAATGTAGCAGTACTTAATTAACCAGATATCTGGCCACAAAAACCCACGGCAACACAATTCCTCAGGAACCAGCCGCAGTAGCATTACCTATGCTAATTTGTAGTTGAGACATTACCAAACGTGGTTCTATATCTAAGTTTGTCTCCAGTTGAAACCTGGCACCCTTACTACGGTGGAAACAATTCGTACCCTCGTATTGTGAGACAGGCCCGAATAGAGGCGGCAGAGCTACCTGCAAGTCGATCCTTCCTCGATCTCGCGACAAGTACAGCTTAAAATTATTAAAAGTTCGGGGGCAGCTGAGCACTATCTCTGTTGGAAGGTCAACGGTCTTTCTGCTTTGAAGAATTCAACTATGCTCCTCCCCAAAAATGCCAATGAGCGCCTATCAGAGTCGCTACGACGTGGTCAAATTGACGGTATGTACTGACGTGGCAGTCCATCATCAGCCTTTCAGAGATGACCTAACAGCAACAGGATGGCCTGACAGCCACAAAATCAATTTGGAACAGATACTAGAATGCTACGAAATCGGGAAAGATTCTACCCTTTCAGCTATAAGCTCTGATGAAACCACTTTGCAATTTCCAGACCCGATAGATCGATTTGAGGGTGCTTCAGAACTGCCTGCATCTTTACCCAGTCGCTCACGAGAGTCTTCCATTCGAGAGCATGGCCTTCCGAATGGATCCAACGCTGGATCGCTACGACTCATTCCTATCCATACAGCAACCCAGATTCAGCAAAAGCCATTGTTATTCATCATGGAAGTGTCGAGTACAAGTGAGAGAGTCTTTCATCAAAAAAAGAAGGCAGTCTCATACCTTATCTCAAAGCTTAAGACTGCTGACCTAGCAAACCAGTCTCACATCGTGCCCTGGGATCGTCGAGCTCACGACCCAGTACCAGCACATCTGGTCGAGAATCTTGAACACAACTTTGGGTCAGACCCATCGACCGTTTTAATGCATGCCCCAAGTCGAAACCTATTAGAACAGTCAAAGATCTGGTTTCTCATGACGGACGGAGTCATTGAAGAGGAATGCACGAATACCTTTGCGAACAATATTACTAAGGCGGGATTGCATGGCACTCCGTCTGTTGTAATCGTATTTGGTAACAGGTCTCGTCCTCCTTCTCGGAGTAAATTTTCAATTGGAATGTCTACTTGCGCACCATCTCCGAATTGTGCAGTCCTGTTTCATGATATATGGAGTGGCGAGTTATTCGTCGTTCAAGCCAAAGGATGCTTCGCTAGCTTGCTTCCGAAGGGATCTTACTTCAAGTGGTTTACTAGAACGAGTTGGGATGCCTTTCCTCGGACTTCATACGACAAGTTGCTAAGAATCTGTGTTCCCGAACCAATTCGACTGTTGAGAGATCAAGTGGCCCTACCTTATGGCGGAATTTTCGATATGAATTCCATATACAACGACTCCATGTCTGTTGAGGACAAATTTCGACTGGTGTCAAACAACTCTGCCCTCGATGCAATTATTGCAGTTGCAAAAACCAGAGGAGAAGGATTCTTGGTTAAACTGTGGATCGAAAGCCTTCGCAGAACCACAAGAAGAGACGGTGTCATAGAGCGAGATGATGTTCAGTTGCGAGGAAGATTAGCCATGACATGCTTATGGATGGCATGTGAACAAGAGCTCAGAGCACAGAATACTCACCACAAAGATGTTTGGTGCTGTTTGACATCTGACACCTCTTCATGTTCGCCCAGATGCATGAGAATGCAGGTCCACAGCCACTTAGACTTCTTTCGGGAGTCGGTTCGCCTCCAAAACAAGAAGAACTGGTGCAACTTCGAAGCCAAGATGGAAGTGGAATGGGCAGCATTTCAAAGGGTGACCAAAAGTCTACAAGAGGTTCAGTCCGCGATAGGGGTACTTGATAACCCCTCGCCAGATGGACGAAGTCTCGCTCCAGCTGACAGCTTTTGGTACCCCACCAGTGGGGTAAAAGCTGACAGAGGCAGCGAGAAACTTTCGACATCTGTCAAAGCAAGCAAATTGGACAAAGAGGATGTCGAGAAGGCTCTCTTCCTCCATGGTTTTAGAGGCAGCCGAAAGATTGAGAGAAGTCAACGATCGCAGGCATATGCCACCTGTCCGATATGCCGAGAACCCAATTCGATTCAGGTATTGCTGCTACAAAGCAGTCCAGACGACGACAGCATGTCGGAATTGCCACTACCCAATCAACGTCTAAAAGTCAAGCATCCTTTAGCGCTGGGAGGCTGCCCAGGTCTTGATGTTATTCATCCGATCACATGCTGCGACGGTTGTGCCTTTCTCCTTCTAAAGGTTGACAAGCTATACAAGCGCCCTAGAAAGGTCGCTGCGGCTTTGCCGCTAGTATCCCTTCAAGACAAACATAATCGAACACTATGGAGATCAAAATTATCCGAGATCTACAAACACCGGTTCCATGAGAGCAATGTCTTGTCCATTTTCCTCGCCACTATCTGCACTAGGATAGAAAGCGTGCTGAGTCCAACACAATCTGGATGTCTCAATTGGTGCAGAGATGAACTTTCTAAACTCCCAGGGATCCCTTTACCAGAAATCGCTCGTCCGAAGCTCGTCACTAGCCTCCCAACAGTGGCCGATAACATGGTACCACCGCGGCAAGTAGCTTTCTTCGCTTGTTTGGGTAACAAATTCTATCTCAGAGCCTTGCTTGCGCAACCTGTTGAAGGATTTCTAGTCCTTGTTCAATCAACGGCATCGATGCAAGTTATTCGGAGCGAGTCTATACAAAACCTTGTCTGGAAGCGGCTCCTCTGCCATTTCATAGAGCAGCATCTGCGATTACAAACCAATTTCGGGATGGAATACGCGAATAGAATGTTGCGAGATGTCATATACCTATCTTCGCCTTCGGATCAAGAACCCCGTGGCAAGTTCGCGATAGCTCTTCCAAAGCAGCGAACATCAATATCGTTGATTTCTCTGGTCAATACCTACCTTATCCCGCCTAGCTCGAACATGATATCACAATTGTTTCGAATAGCATGTTTCAGAGATATATACAACACAACTGAGTATGATGCAGCGATAGCGGTCTTTCTACATATGCTGGCAAGCATCCCATATAGTAGTGAGGACATAGTGGGTGTTCTAGAAGAGCTGCAGGGTGTTGTAAACAAACTTCGCCATGCTGGAGAGGATATGAGGAATACGTTTGAGGATCCAATATCAGTTGATGAGCCTGGAGCGGCTTATATTAGTACTTGTTTAGAGTCTTGGCTTCAGTATAGTATAGTAAGAAGCTGAGATACTTTAATGCCGGAAGTCTGAAACCTTTTTTTATACCATTAATTTTATTTTATTTCTATCTTAGTAATATGCATATGCTAAATGTTGCATAGATTGGAAATTCTTAATAAAACTCCTGTTGGAATTCTGTTCTCGTAAGATAGCTAAATTTGATCTATGGAGCCAGAGGTTGAGTCGTGTTCATGTTGAGATCTATCAGGTGGCGTGACATCCATCAACCAGGTTTTTGAAGGATACAGTCGACTATGCGTGTCACCTGACATACATCAGGGACTCACCGATGGCTTCCTTACAGACCTAGGACTAGACACCGATGGTAAGCACATTGCTGGCCCCTTTCCCACATACTCAACCACTGATATACCCAACAGACTATAACCTCAGAAACACAGTATTTGCTGGCGCCTCTTTGTCTGCTGAGCTTCCATGGCAGGTTGTCTCCAAGAGGCTGTTTCCAATCGATGGGTCCCCGCACAGCTCACGTGCTGGTCCTTGGTTGCCATGTGTCAGTTCTGAATATCCGGAAGAACCTCTTTCCTCGTCTGCAGAGCCTTGATTGGATTCCTTCAGGGAGGCTTTATCCCTGATGTACGAGACACAGCGTCCTACCGTACAAGGATGCGCTCGCTAACTGGATTTTAGATCATCTTCTACCTCTCGTACTTCTACAAGCATACCGAGATGAGAGTGCGCCTAAGCATGTTTTGGATGTCCCTGACCGCTGCCGACATCGTCGCTGCGTTGTCTACGAACTCCTTCACATGCTGGTTGGAGGTGGTTATTCTTAATCGAGGCACGTCGACTGACATATACAGTGTTTACCATGACCAGTATATCATGGCTTGCAGACAAGACCAAGTGTTGGTTATGCTATACTTTATCCCCATGATCTGGATCCTTCCAAGCCTTTTATGGCTTCGTACGTCTTCCTCTATTGAGTCACCTCGCCAGTCAGTATATGGTGTTATCACGGTACTTGTACCATCTCCACTGACACACCCGATCCTCGTTAGACTGGCTTCGCGAAACTCAAACTACGTCCGCTCACGCAGTGTCTGCAGCACTTTATAACATGTCAGTCCAGCTTGGTGTTATTATAGGCTCAAACATCTACCGTCAAAACGACTTGCCCTTGTACCGGACTGGGAACCCAGTACTACTGGCGCTCGTGGGCCGGAACATAGCTGTTTATCTTGGGACTATTCTTTACTAACGTTGGAGAAGTTTTTCACGGAATGAATTGTAGCATGAGCTATCCGACGATGAACAGCTCAAGAGAATTCAGCAGGAGTCTAATGAGGGCAATAAGAGGCTTGCTTTCCGATTCCATTATTAGATCAGCGTCCTATAGGGAAATAGTATCTATTTCATATGTGGTGTTTAGGACGAAAGCAAGCAACCTTTCCCACCCATCCCGACAGATTGGAGTCTGTGTTTCTATCCAGTCATCAACAGCAGCATGCTCCAACAGGTGTCTGCATTGCCCCTCATCGGGGCCACCAACCCTGGCCGCCAACGGGAACAAAATCAACAGCTCGGCACCAGCCGCCTGGCGTAGCACGCGCTCTTGCAGCGACATAATCGTAGACAAGGAAGCTTCAGCGGCAGACGGCGGCGCAGATGCATTTAGCGGCTTCATGTACACAATGCCAAGTATACAAGTAACAGTTTAAATCAATTGCTTTTACCTTTATATTCAATTTACTTATATCAGGCAACTAAAGTATATTTAACGCATGTATAGTATTATATTGTAATAGAAATTTAATATCTTGTCATTTTGTATTTAAATGTTATAAAGAAGGTATTATCAGACCTAGAACCTCCGAAAACAAATGATAAGCAGTTCAGGGAAGATTTTAGGTACTTAAGTTTAGAGTTTAGAGAGTTATAGGTTCTATGAGCAGATACCACTGCACCACTAACCCTTCGCTGGGGATATAGACCGAGATTTTGGAATATAAGAATATCGAGGACAGAGTGAAGGGACAATCTCTGGCTTTGCGTTGTTATGGCGATGGGTTTGTAATCCCCACACTAAAGTTGGGAACCAATCGTGAGAAGCTCGGCCTGGAGTTCAAACCCATCAGCAGCAGTTCTTGTGTTTTGGACTAAACTTTATTGGAAGTTGTAATACACCACACTTGATGCATAGAATAGTAGCAACATCATCGAGCTTTTTTAACTTTAGGAAACACTTATATTTAGAGACTATACCTGATAAGTATTGGCTAGCGCAAGGCTGTTACAATATCTAAGAATATCTTTCTTTTCTATAATTTTAACGTAATTATTAAAAATTGGTTACCCTGCAATACACTTTATTTCCAGGAAATACACTATATTAATTATTTTTATAATATTAGTTAATCAAACTTGGGCCACTTAGAAAAGTTGTTAGCGCAGAAATGTGTAACAAAGCATTTGTTATTGCACGTAATAACCAGCTTTAAGTCAGTGTTTCTATTGCTACAGGTGGAATGGATTACGCTCCATGCTGGTGTTTAAGGTGGCGATAGTATATCACAAGAAGTCTCCAATGCCATGCTTTGCAAGCAGTGCCTCGATACGAGTTGTCGTATATTTTGGATATGTTGTCGGTGGGCTGTGCTGTCAGAGCTTTGCTGACATGTGAGAAGCGAATCCAAGAAGCGGGGTCAAGCCACTAACCAACGAGTTTCCGCTGCTCCATCGTTTGCGAGCAGTGCATCAATTGATATACCACTGGGCATGACGATACAAGTGGCATAAACACAGTGATACACCTAACTCGGTCTTTTGCACCTCCATCGCCGGCGCTTTGGACAAGGCAGTTCTGTTCTCGGAGAAGGCGAACTTTTCTCGCCACGGACATTCCGGATAGGTTGGCGTTAAGCAGGACTGCTTTTAGCTCTGAGCTCGAGGGTTTTAGAGCCGTTACGATACAGAAATCTGGTTAATTACTTGATAGAAGAGTGTACACAGGCGAAATCCACGCATCAATACGGCCATCACATAATTTTAGACGTAGATATTTGTTCCAGTAAACTGCAACAGCTAGTCTAGATTTTCCTATGGGCTTATGTAAGGTGCATAACCAACCATTAGCATACCAGTCTTGTGTAATACTATCAATATGCCTCTGTCTATTGGAGTCTGCAACTGGTCTCATCTTGTGTGCATCATACAATAGATTCTAGGGAATTTAAAAGGTGTCCCTGTTGAATCTAGTGCCTTTTAAATATACAGCGGTAGTATTCTATTTTAATTCTTCAGGTGACTATTCGAGCTTATAATAATTTATACTAGTAAGGATTCGAGCTTTAGTGAAGGAAGAATACTTTCCGGGGTTAACTGAAACAAGGGTTGAGTTAATATCAAATTCTACGGTTTCTCCACTTATCACTGTTATATCCGCAGCCCCTTTTACTTACGCGTATAGAACTCCGCGTTGAGAACTTACTTAAAGTGACAGCAGCCACTATATTTCTGACTCTTGGCTTGCATCATTGTACATCTCCTTACACTCTTTTACCGCCACGATGAAGTTCAGTCTCTCCAGCGTATTGGTTACACTTTTAGCCTCGGCTGCCGCCCAGAAGCTCTCTGGTTCAGCTCAAGGCTTTGCCCAAGGTGTTACCGGTGGCGGCTCCGCTTCGCCAGTGACTCCTAAAAACATCAAGGAGCTCGTTACCTACTTGACCGACAAGACTCCTCGCGTCATTGTTCTTGACCGAACATACGATTTTATCGGCTCCGAAGGTACCGTCAAGGAAAAGGGATGTGCTCCTTGGAAGACTGGAAAGGGATGTCAGTTGGCTATTAATGCTGCTAATAACTGGTGCGGTAGCAACCCGCCAGTCGATGTTACCTATTCCAAGGCTGGAACTTCCGGAATCAATGTTGCTTCTGACAAGACAATTATTGGTGTTGGAAACAAGGCCATCATCAAGGGCAAGGGCTTGCGCTTTGTCAATGTGAAGAACATTATTGTTCAGAACATCCGTAAGTTGGACCCCTACTATGGACTAGCCAAACGCTATTTCTAACCTATCGTTTTGATAGATGTCACAGAATTGAACCCTCAATACGTCTGGGGAGGAGATGCTTTTACGTTCTCCGGCACAAGCAAGATCTGGATTGATCACTGCACGGTATGCCTAACCTCTATGACCAGCCACACAATCACTGACATTCGTAGACATCTCTCCTGGGTCGCCAACATTACGTTTTTGGCCGCGACAAGAGCACTGGTATCACTCTTTCCAACAATCACATCAACGGCCGCACTGAGTGGTCCGCTGGCTGTGATGGCTACCACTATTGGACCATTGAGATGGTTGGCCAAGGCGACCAGATCACCTTCCAGAGTATGTTTCGCAAAATCTACACAACTTGAACCACCTTGTTAACAAACCTTAGACAACTTCATCGAGCATACAGCCGGTCGTGGTCCCGCGCTGTCTGCCACCACCTTCCTCCATGCCGTCAACAACGTCTGGTCCGACATCAATGGCCACGCTATCGAGGGTGACACCGCTGGCAAGGGACTCTTCGAGGGCAATGTGTTCAAAAACGTGAAGCAGGTTGTCGTTCCCGATTTCAAGGGACAACTTAACAGCTGCCCTGATAGTGTAGCCTCCAATGCCGCTGAGCAATACCTTGGCCGTGCGTGCCAGGGTAACATCTTTGTTGCCTCGGGTGCCTTCAACCGTAAGGATACTGGTTTTCTGTCCGAGTTCAAGGGTCTCCCTATTGCTAGGTCTACCCGAGCCCTTGTTGCTCAGAGCAAGGTTCCCGCCAGTGCTGGCTTTGGAAAGATTTAAGACAGTATGCATTAGTTTTCCACTGTTTCTTAGCTTATATAGTATATATTCACCTTTAATCTACATAGATAAGCCAGTACATTAACTGTAAGCTACTAAGTACAATAAAAAGCTAGCTACTATATTAAGCTATAGTAAAAGTTAAGATAGAAATCAGTAGAGTAGTTTATAAATAATAACTATTAGTAAAAGGTTCTTACAAGAAGTATATAAATACTAATAGAGTAAGGTTTCTTTTATTATAAAGAAGTAAGAAAAGACTAACTTTAGCTAGATTTAGACTAGATTAGGAGTACTGCTAGTAAAATTATGCAATGTTTATGGTATTAATGCTAAATAGATCTGAATTGGTTGGTAAAGTGAAATCCCTATTATGTTCAGTGCTATTATAGCTAGGCTAAACATGGCTATCTTGGCTACTATTGTAGGCAACCGAGAGTAGGGCTGTTAAAGGGATGATAGATAACCAAGCCCAGTAGTTATCTACTGTAAGTATTATAACCTGGTCTCTAGTCCAGGTATCGTTCTAGCTAAACAAACACTTAGGGTTAGCAAGATTGTATAGCTATTACAAGTTATGCACAGGCTATTCCCCTAGGATAACGTTTCCCCACAATAATCATAGTTAGGGTTAGGATAGGGTTAGTATTAACTATCTAAGCTATCTGCCCAGTTGCTTTTCTAGGTACTATATACAGTATAAGGAAATAAGGAGATAACTATAGCTATAGAAAAGTAAGGAAAGTAAGGAAAATAAAGAAAGTAAAGAAAGTAAGAAAATAGAGCTAATAAGCTATAGGGTAAGGAAAGTAAGCTAGCTATAGAGTAAGGAAATAAGGTATAAGGATATAGTAGAAAAATAAGGTAAAGAGATAAGGTAAGAAAATAAGGTAAGGAAATAAGGTAGGAAAAGAAAGTAGGAAAAGAAGGTAAGTAGCTACTATAGGTAGTAGCTATAGGGGGTAGGTAAGGCTATAAGGAGCCTAGGAACCATTAAGAGGCAATTAGCCCGATATCGTTTACCAAAATGGTTTATTTTGCTTAAACTTTAACGTTTAATTGTTATCTATTAGAACAAGTAGCTAATTAGGTAGAAATTACCCTAACCCTATACTTAGGGTTAACTAGCTTTAACTTAGGGTTAACTAGCTTTAACTTAGGGTTAATGCAATAAAGATAAAAGGGGACTTTAATTAGTAGAGAAAAATAATAAAACTACTCTTCTCTTTACTCTTTACTATTAATATAGAAGATATAAAACTACATAGTAATAGAGAATATTATACAGGTTAATTAGGATTATTATCTATTAATCTGCTGGCTATATTAGGCAGCTGTCTAACCTGGTATTAGCATTAAGTTACATTTTTAATAGCAGCATTAGCTTAAAGGCTAAGTACTTAAGGATATTAAAGACTACACTAGCACACTTAAGCTAGCTAACCTAAAGCTTATTATAACCCCTAAAGATAATAGTTAAGTAATTAAATATCTTGCTATCTTAAAGGGGTATAGCTATAATGCATATTAATATCTTACTATTGTAAAAGATAATGCTGTCTGTTATTAGCAAGAGGCGGGGTATATTATAGTAGTAGCAATAGCAGTAGCAGAAGAGGTACAATGGACTAAGGTACGATTATAGATGTAGATAGGAGGAAAGCATGCACGCTACTGGATCGTTTAAGACGATAGCGATAGCAATAGCCCGTCTAATATAGCTTATGCCGTTAGCAATATAAGTTAGAGCGCTATGGATGAGATTATTGCTGCAAGCCAGGCTTGATTGGAAGAGGAGGATGCTGTATGACTACGGAAGGGGGACTTGAAAGAGGAGATCGACCGTGACTTGCTGTGGGTCAAGAGGCTAGGCTAGGTACAATACTTTGGCTCCCGGGACTTGATTAGCATTTACGATGCAGCCTAGTGGCTACGAGCAAGGGCAGTAATAGGCAAATTAGCTAGGAGGCAAGAAGATGATGAAGTAGCCTGTGAGCGATTATTGCTCAGCTGGCTTGGATAGAGCTTTAATTGCAAGGTGGAGCGTTGCTGCTGGCGGCTCTATGGCGTGCTGACTGAGATATTACAATAGCTAAATAGCATCTTATTAGTAACCCTAAGCGGTGTGCTGTTTAGCCGTAAGGGTAAAGAAGAATTAATAAGCCAGTACAGGTCTATTAGTTACCGTTATTTAAGCTTTTGCTAGAAGGTATACTGTATTGGGCAGAAGGAAGCGTTTAAACGCTGGGCTGTTTGCTTTACTGATAAGCAGTGGAGCTTGCTGGATAATCTTATAGAAGAGCTTAAGGCAGATTAGGTTCTTAGTAGTTATAATAGCGGATTCTACAGCGGTAGAGAGATAGAAGGTAAGAAGGATTAAGATAACAATGAAGATGGAGGTGGAGACAAATATTAAGATAATGATAGTAATAATGATAAAGGGGAGTGAGGTAGTGAAGGGATAACTAGCCTGCAGTAAGATATACTTAATTAAGCAGTATTCTGGTTTATTATAGCTTTAATTAAAACTTATGTTAGTAGAAATATATATATAAATTTGCTACTGTACTTTTGTATAGTGCTTGGTATTAAGCCATGCCTAATAGGCTATATTAAGCTGTATTTATATACTAGTCTGCTAGCTACTATAGTATAGTGGGCCTGGCTGTTCTTTTTAGAGGCTATGTTTAAGAATAAGCTGCTAGATTGGGATAAGGTTAGGGTTAAGGCTATACTTGTATTTAAAAAGTAGTATATATTGTAGATATATATAGGTACCTATACTATTATAAGCATAATTATTGGATAGATGGTATATAGGAAAGGGTATTGGTAGAAGATGGGGGGGTAGCTATTAATACAGTAGTCTGAGGATGGAGAGGGCTTATTCTATATAGGTAAGTATATTGGTGTTAAGGATTTTACCTGTATACTGCATAATAAGGTTACTAAGGCAGAGAAGCTGCTAGATAAGCTATTTAGGCGGTTATGGTAGCTAGTTAGCAAGAAAATCAATATAGGGCAAATTATTAATAATATAATACAGCTTAGGGCAGGTTAGTTATTTATAAGTAACCTGAAGAATAAGTAGCTAGAGGCTGGGCTAGAAAAGGTAATGTGGCTGATGGAATTGTTAATATAGAATGCTGCAAGGGTCTGATTTAAGTAACAGTGCGTTAAGAGGTGGCTTTAAGACTTAAAGCTGCTGCGAGAGATGCTGCTTGTGCTTGTGCATACGTAGGGTAGGCTTCTGGGAAGGGGGCTGGAAATCACAATACTGCAGCACTGCAATTCATGGTAGCTAATGTAGAATATATTTATGCTAGATAGGTAAGTTATAATTGTAACTAACCGAGATAAGATAAAGGTAATCTGTAATAATGGTTAGAAGGTAGTACAATTTGTTCCTGACTGGATTGGATGGATGATTGTGGTATATATTGCATAGCTGCTTCTAACGGAGAGGGTGCTGCAATGGGAGTGTTAACTTGATGAGCTGCGTGGAGAGTAGCTAGAGTATATATAGAGGGATAGTAGCTCGTTGGTATGGGAGACTGATAGGCTTAGCAGGTAGCTTGGCTATGTAATGCAGGCTAGTACAGGGGTTAGGTTAGGGGTAGGACGATACTGAGTGATTGCAATTAAGATAGGATAGAGGATTTGAGGGCTTGTAATAAAGTAGCTAGAAGGTAAGATAGATAATGAAGATAAGGATAATAATATTGAGATTGATTAGATTACAGGTGAGCTGGTAGACTGTAGAGGAAGCTAGAATATTGTATAGGACTTACAGTTAATGCACGGAATGTACATTGCAAGGTAGCATTATGCCGTCTACATCGGCTTCCCGGGCAAGCTGTAGCCGGAGATGATTGCGATGTTTAAGGAGATTAGTAAGCTGTGGCATTAGTTTTTAAAGGGAAGCTGTAGTGCAGAAGAAGGGAAGGAGGCAAAGGCACTGAAATGCAAACGGAATAGTCAGAAGGCTAACAAGCAGTAGCAGTTAATTAATAGTTTAACCTAGATAGTTAGGAGCAGTAAGTAAAGAAAGACTACTTAAGAGGAAGAACTGGCTTAGAAGAGGAAGGAGATAAGAGGGGAGAAGAGGGAGAAGAAAAAGGAGAAGCTAGAGGATGAGATAAGGGACGGGCTGCGAAAGCTGCTTGGACCGAAGGCAACTTAGCGATCTGATAAGCAAGCTGAGAGCATGCGATTGATCATAGCGCTTAAAGCAGATTAGATAGCAATTAACGTACTGCTAACAGGGGCTAGCAAGAGCATATTATTTATGCTGCTGGCTGTAATGCAGGATATAGGTATAAGCATTGTAGTTGTGCTGTTTATTGCACTGATGGATGACTTGGTGGCAAGAGCAATAGATATGGGGGTTAACTGCATCTGATACAGGTCATTAATGAATTCAGGACGAGAGGGCATGCCGAGGGTAGCACGGTTAATCGTTGTCAGTGCCGATATTGTATCGAGCGCCGAGTTTTGCGGATACGTTGACGGGCTGTTATGCACAGGGCTGCTGCAGTGGATATTTGTAGATGAATGTTACACTGTGATTATAGATATTGGCTACTGTGCTAAGCTTGGCGAGCTTGTAGGGTTACGCTGGTTTGGCTGCCTGTTAGTGCTGCTTATAGTAATGCTGCCTGTTGTGCTAGAGGACTGGTTCTGCGGTAAGATACTAGCAAGGTTAGTAATTATAGTGCGGGATCGGATGGTTAAGCTAAACTGCTGCTACGAGGTTTAGTAGGTTAAGCCTGGGTATAATGCTATTGAGGATTGTATAGTTGAGGTAATTAAGAAGCTAGATCAAGAGATGACGGGCTATTAGAAGGGGGTTATATACTGCTAATTGAAGAGTTAGTACGAAGCGATAGCTAATGAGATCGGGTGCGGGTTTTATTACAGCGGTATAAGCAAACAGGACCGTTACGAGGCGCGGATGACATAGGTAGAGGGCTGCAACGCAAGCCGATGGATTGTAGCAATAACCGGGTTAGGGACAGGCATTGATATTGAAGGGATTGTGGCTGTGGTTTACATGGAGAAGCTGTATAGGCTTGTTAACTTTGTATAGCAGATTGGCTGAGGAGGGTGTTGGGTAGGCGAGGTAGTGCAGTCCGTTATTATATACGACGGACGGCCGCAAGGAGAGGATCAGCATTAAAGCTTTGTAGATAATATTAATTAGGTACAGATAGAGGCATTTATATTGACGCCGGGATGTTGAAGGGCGGTGATATTGGCGTTTATGGATGGAGTAGCGGGCGAAATATGTAAGGATGTGGAAGGGGCTGTAGCTTGTAATTGATGCAAGCTGCTTTAATGGGATGATAATTGTAATGAGGGTAAAGGTAGGGTTAGGGTAGTAATAGAAGAAGAGAGTAAGGGAGATAGCAAGGAAGAGAGTATAAGTAAAGGAGAGACTAAAGGGAAGACTAAAGGAAAGACTAATAGCAAGATTAGTAAGAGTAAGGGGGGTAAGAGCAAGAGTAAGAGTAAGAGCAAGAGTAAGAGTAAGAG
>QGED01000231.1:0-35962 GCA_004367475.1 Fusarium camptoceras | reverse complement strand
GTGCCCCCAGCAACCTCGGTGGAATGCCACCCGTAAGTTCACACTGATAACCTCTTAGGTCTTCATATAGAAGTAGCTGACCTTAGAATAGACGTAACCCTATCCGAATCGATGACCAAGGTAGTCCCGTTGATTCCCAAGACCAGCCTATCCATGGGTCTATTCTCCACCAGCATGACGATGTAGGTGGGGACACTCCTAGCATCGCGTCATCCAGTAGCCTCCAAGATTTCCTTACACTCGCCACAGAGATTGCCCCAGGCCGTGAGGTATACCATTGAGATTGCCTTGGCCTGTTATATGTGTCTAGGCACTCTTGTGAGAACCTGTGCGAAATGGTTTTGCGGTTTNNGATCTCTTCAAAATTTACAAGACGCGAATCTGGATTTCTACTATCAACCCCTGAGCGTGGGTGGCTCCTAGTCAGTATGCCCTGTCTCCAATCGCTCAATCTTGAGGACACAGAGTCATCCGTCCGTTCTTCAGGAGCTTCTGCGCATTGCGGGCATCTTCAGATGTGTCACCGTCAAGTCGTAAATAGTCACAGAAATTAGGACTCGGATATGGCCCTTCCCTGGACCAGACAACCAATTATTGCAACCTCTAAACCCGAAACCCTACATTTGTCGCTGAAGAAGGCAAGAGGTGATGGGTAAAGGGAGCTTAGACAACCATTGCAAGATGAAGCACTAAATTGGGAATGCTGAGCATGTCAGTATGTATCTCATTCTATGTACGCAAAAGGACGGAAGACTAACCTCATCACAGCGCTCTTCACACCAACTGCTGACCAACATTTCCAGGAGGTGCAGTATCACCGCCACAATGAGTTTCGTCTGAAGGTGGTACGGAGGTCTTTTTATATAGTGCCCATCTGTTTTTCTGGACCGCCAACGGAGGGTCTTCAGCAAGGAGTATGGCTATGTATTTGCAATATAAACTATAAGAGGTCTTCTATCTAAGCGTAAGGCAGCCAGCGCAACGTGCACACCCCAAGACACACAAGCACCAGTTTGGATGTTTGCTAACCATGAGGCTTGATAGACTTCGAAGATCTACAACAAATGGAGTCAATCTCTCCACTCTAGAGCGGGTTCGCCCGTCTCCTTAGGATTCACATATGCCGTTTCGTCGAGAAACCCTTAGTGCAGAAAGGCCATCGATGAGGACCTTGCAGCCAGCACCACCGAGGACGAACATGCCTCAGTACTACACAATAATTGTTATGGAAAAGGACTATACATGTCAGCCATTGTATACATCGACATATTCCGCAAATTTGATACTCACACCAAGGCGAGACGAAAGGGACTTCGACCTGCTACCCTGAGGGCCTAGTCCTCTGTTAAGACCAAGTTTTGAACATGCCTGGGACGGCCGGGGAGATATTACCGAGGCCGAGATCGATAAATCCTGCCCCTCATCCTCAGCTTACGTCCCCTCTAGCTCCCTAGAATGATCGGGAAGCCCACAATACCTGGAAGGAAGGGGCCATGGTTATCATGATGCCCATAAGAGAAAAAACACCCAGCAGATGGTATATGCAGCGTCAGTGATGGAACATGATCTACATGCCCCATCCGGGCATGTTATCTACTCCTTAAACCAGTGACAACGACCCGAAAGTCGTAAAACTCCACGCAATGACCTTCGCTGCGGCAGAAGGCAACGAGGATTGAATCCAGTAGCCGATGACAGCCAGAGCAAGAGAACGAAGGACTATTCTGGGCTACCACCACCAGTCATGGATCCCGTCGCGGATCGGCGATAAGACTTCGTTTCTTCTCAAGCTCCCAGGTGGCTTATCATCGAAATCGTCAAGTCATGCCATGTTTCAGGCTACTCCAACCCAGCTCTCACATACCGTCGTCTTGCAAACGGAAAAGAATCTAGCCTCGCGTGCCATGGCTACGTATCGATACTATGGTGTCGTCACGGACTGGCATCACTTGACTTCCCGCTGGACACGACAATCTACTCATGGTCTGATAGTTCAGCACAAAGTTCCCGAGAAGGTCTTCTTTTGGAAAGTTTGACTTCATGTACCCTTTCGCTTGGTGGGACATATTGAAACTACTGATGAAGCACTTCGATCAACTTTGCCAACTACTGCAAGCAACTATCTCGCGACAAAGTCAATGCGATGGTACATGAAATCATACTTAACAGCAACTCTCATTCCGATCTCTAAGTATCAGAGTCACCATTTTGAATCACAGTATCGCAAATTGTCGATCCCTCGCAGCGAAGAGACGGCAAGCCAACGGCCCCCAGAGAGTGCGGGAAAAGTTCCGAAGCCCAGTCATTAAATGGGTTGAGCATGACCAACATCTCTCACCCACACAAGTATTGAATGCCAACAAAGAAAGCCACGATATTTCGTGAAGCCAGACTACGTCTTCGCTAGATTCGACATTGAACACACCGTGGACCGAATGGGCACAAACAGAGATAAACAGCCGGACTTGTGGAGTTTATCGAAAACGCCGAGACCTGACTGATAAATCCAAGATGCTTTTGGTTCACAGGGGCCTTAAATTGAAGAAGCAGGATATTTTTTCGTACAATCTACAAAAGCTCAGTACGTCAAGACTAAATCTTCGCTATAAACGACAAGGGTATCCCTAAACAGCAAGTCTAAGATAAGCTTTCTCTTTAAAGTATTATCAATAGTAACCTCCAGTAGGCTATTTCTCAGTAAGGCTAGGTATACAAGTTGCATTAGCTACTGAACTCTAACGATAATGAACACATTACAAGAGGTGCCTAGCTATACGCAAGGCAACTTCCTCCTCCTTCAACCTTCAACCTTCAAGCAACCTGGCACAACAAGTCGCTCGTCAGTTAGAAACCTTCGCTATACTACCTGGGTCCCAATTTTGACCAGGCAACACTCGTTCTGAAAGATCACGTCGCTATGATCTACAACGAATGGGGACAACTTGTTGTCGGGCTAGAAGGAACCTCTTCCTTTGGTAAGTATGATTTCATGTATCTTCGCATTGACTTTACAAATGACTGTAAGTAACTACCCCCGACTGCAACTTACATAACGGTCGAGGGTTAACAGAATTCGGTTTCATGGCAAAGTCAATGTGAAGGTACATGAAGTCATACTTACTGAGTACATCTGTCAATGTCAGCGGACAGCTACATCTCTCACTCAACATTCACTAGTTCAGGGGACATGCATCAGCATCCAACCAAACGGTCAGGACCTATATATACTGCGGCAGTCATTTGGGGCGAATAACAAGGCTGCTGAGGAGAAAATTTCTTTCAAGAAGAGAATGTCCCTCTCTGCTATACTCCTTCTCAAACAACATGTCTGCGATGACCACAGATGTGGCAATCCCTTGGCGGATGGGTCGATGCAGGATTCCCAGTCGGATCCCAGAAAGCCACTGTCGATAATTTCAGCTATCGAGATCAATGGACGACATGACTTGGAGTGTTGGGCAGATAGTCGGAAAAGTCGGTTCAGAAGAGAAGACCAGGACTACTGCGTCTCGGCGTAGTCTGGGGCCTTAAAGGTGTCAATTTGGTCGTTTTTGAGAGTTCCCTTGCGGAGAGACCCGGTGACCCGGATAGGTATTTGGCCCAGGCACTCCAAGGTTCTCACTCAACACTCACTAATTGTGTTGGTCTCACGGCTATTGTCATGACTTGAGTGGTTTTGTGATGTGTTGATGTTGGCAAAAGGAGAAGGTCCTGTGTAAGGATTGGGGTTATAGTGCTTGAAGAGTGTAACTCAAGATGGAAACCTTATTATCAGCTGTTGCTCTCACTCAACATTCACTAACGGTGTTGCTGTGACGCAAAATAGCTCATGATTCTACGTGAGTTCATTGATTTTTGAAGTAATTGTACAAAGCTAACCATCTCATAGGGCTGTCGCCGGTGGTTGCAAGAAGAGAAGGGTTCGGTGAACAGAAGGATCTCAAGGAGGATGATGCTGAAGGGTATCAGAAGAATTGGCCGCCGAGAGCATAAGAGACGAAATAATCCGGTCATTCTATGATTGTTTACAACAGTACCTAGTCTACTTGAATCTAATGGTATAAGACTTTAGAAGATTCTTCTATTGTACAGCAGGGTGCGTGCCTGTGTGTGAACTGTGCTAGGACCTTGAGATACCAGACCGTCAAAGGCGCATTAAAAAAAAAACAGAACATACGAGATCACACTGACTGCGACTATGCTGCCAATGCTGCTCTCTAAGCGAAAGCCTATATCGTAAGTCATACACAAAAGTGGCATCATGGGTTGAAGGAGGACGACTATCATCAAAAGCGATATACCTAAAAAGTCACTAACAATGTTGCGTGAGAGTGTCGACTTCGCCGAGCTCTCTCCCAACGGCAGGCCTCTTCGCCTCTTATCCAGTATTGATGATATTAGGACATTGACCATTATAAAATATCACATATGTGTCTAGGACAAAGAGCATTCACCAGTGCATTGTTCTATTGGGTGTTATCTAATCTGATATAAAGAAAGTCTCGATTAAAACACAATACCATGGGGCACTTGAGATGTGCCTCCAACAAAGGAACGGCATCCAACATCAATACATACCTGTTCTCCCATAATTCATCGTTCTCCATATCTTGTACATTCAACAATGTCTTTCGTTCGTCCAACTCATACCTACCCAAGGGTAATGTAATATACGGCTCATCAAATAGTTGAGCACCTCTTTCGCACTTACCTTTTCTCTGTCTATATCAGCCGGTGGATGTGAACAGCGCTTCTGAAAATGGGGTCAAAGAACCGGGTGCGTCTAGTGCATGAGACCTCGGGGAAAGGTATCCCTGGGGGTATCGAGGATACTACCAATATGGATACGAAACTGAAGAACCTCTTCTTGAAGGCCGCGGTAGGTCTTCCCAATGGCGGTATCGCCCTCTACGATGCAAGCATCAAGGAGGGTATCTATCTCGTCCGCCATAACCCCGACTGCATCCAAGAATGTGTCCTGTAAGTCGTGACGTTTGTCAGTACCTTCTGCAAGGTCAGCGTTCTCTACCCATTGTAGAGTTCTTGTGGCAACACTAATGCTGAGCCTGGTAAGGTTTCTCATACCGGAAAAGGCCTGACTCGCGTTCTGGATGGCTTCCAAGAAACTCTCTGGGTCTTTAATCCGCCGGAATCGAAGGTTAATCTTGTTGTTCAAGACCAACCACTCCAGATTCTCCAGGGCTACGACGTTGAGTCTTGGGGGGTCGTTTCCTTGCGGTAGGAACTTCACGTAGTCGAAGATCGGGTCTTCCAAAACCAACGCGAGCCTTCGCAAATCTGGACACGTCTCAACCAGTAAACTGATGTCACGGTCACGAACAAGCTGAGTAATCTTGACGGAGGTGAGGTTGGCGGCTAGCGCCCGTTGAATTCGATCATATGGCGATCGCATCAAACCAGAGACAAGGTGCCTATAAAGAGGAAGGCCGACCGCGCGTCGGACTTGGGAGCTGAACGCGGCTCGCTCGCTATGGGTGAGTCCACCAATGTCTACGATCAGACACTGAGCCCTGGTGAGCTTTCCTAAGACAGAGACCATGAGTGCGGGAAGGAAAACGGCTTCCTCCCGATAATCAGTCAGCAAACCATTTTCGATCACTCGGATCGAGACAGATCGCGCCGATCTGATCACCATCCCTGCTTTTCCAGCTGCCTCGACGTTGAGGAACTCCAAAAGCTTGAATTTCAAGGTTCGTCTGTCACCACTAAAGCCAACCGAGTGGAAAAGCATTGTAGAGACGCCGCTGTTGATCGTCCTTGAGGTGGATGCAACTGATCGAAGATCGAAGACCTTTAGGTGAGAAGATACGTGCCCGATGACCTCCATCGGGAGGGTTTCCAGACTAGGTGCCATGGTGACTAGAATTCTCTCTTACTAGGATAGGCTGGGAAAGGGGACAGGCACTATCAAGGTGATTGTTGTTAATGTTCTCGGTTTATGCTGGTGGAAATTGAGTCGCCGCGGTGAGGTTTGTTGGCTCTGATGCAATAGGGGTCAAAATAGAAAGTCTTGGTTGCAGGTAAAAGTGGTCTGTAGTTTCCTACTGGGGTTTATTTAAGAAGAGATGAATCGGCGAGTTGAACGTGGACAGAAAAGGAGTTTATAGACTTCTAGCCTTCATTCACATGCTCCTCGATGGGAGCAAACCATAGAATTAAGTGACTGTATCAATTGAACAGCAAGTGAGTAGTTGATAATAAATTTCGAATCTGTTCTTTGGCCTTGTAAACAGCAACCTTCATCCAAAGGATGTTTGGCTTGTTAGTGGATATGTATACACAGTTCGAACACTTCAATATGTTGTACATGCCTTGTAACGTGATCAGGAATATATTATTGATCTAGGGACTCACATACCTTGCTCCATTATTGTTCAAAAATCGGCAAAAGTGGTGTCCGAACACTGCAATACTGATAGACGGGGTCACGAAATAGAAGTATATGGGAGCCATTGCACGTTTAGTTATTCTCCACCCCTATAATATCTCAAATTCCCCAACAAGCAGACTTAGTAGCGGTCGTATGATTGATTGATCATTGAACAAACATCGAAGTCCCGACTTGATACATGGTTGGAATCAAACCAACGCAAGACGACCAATGTAGACATCACCTTTCGAAAGCATCGAGGCTCATATCCACGATGGCGAGATCGTATAGCTTTCGGAAGCCCCTATTTCTATGTACATGGTGTCTTGGAAGCTGTACATCTATCCCACTAAATGAAGTGGCTCATATTTGAAGACTTAGGAGCCACGTAGCATGATCACCTCGGGAATTTTAATAAGGCCAGTTGGTGCGATTGGGTCAATAGTAATTGTATGGTTATGGTAACTTGGCCAATGGTTACTTCTCTCACTTCGTTGACTTCCCCGAATGGCTCGGTTTAAGGTCTGTCCGACTGAAACTATTACCACCGCTGCTTAAGTCGCAGATATCAATACGTCAAAGTCAGATAAGTTCCAACTTCATACTTCACAAATACACCTTCAACTCCCTTCGCTTCGGCGTCGGCATCCTGTTTCTTCAACTCATTACCGATACCCTGTAGCCAATATTGCACTTCTATACAAGTCATCTGACACATCGACTCATCATACGGCGAAGTAGCATGGCATTGATGAGCAATTAATGCGTGATTCAAAGTGTTTTTTTATTAAGTACGCATTGCCGGGCATTTTATCACCAGATGTGTCACCAGCAGACCCCAGATAGTTAAACCCTTGTCTAAATGGCTCCCTCTGAGGGAAGTCCACAAGGAAAATCTCCTTAGGCCACCCTCAACGTGGTTGCATGATCACCAACAAAAAGAACCCTCCACTCTGTCTCGCCATCCAAGTCGCATGTCACCAGCTCATCTTGTAGCTGCCAGACGGCACTTTAGTTTTCTAATCCTGTAAGGATGTACCCAAAGCCACACTCATCGCACTGACGCGCGTGTGCAACTGAAATGGTAGGGAAGCGATCGCATGAAGTCGGGGTCCCCCACACCTAGTATCTATCTCCCCAGGTCCATTGACCGAGTGGGACGTCGCCCCACATGACGTCGGGTCAAGTGAGCCTGGGGAGCGGCCGGGCATGGAGGATACCCGAGTTTCGGTTCGTGGAAATGGGTAGATCCAGATTGCCGGCAGATATCTCTATGTGTTAAACCTGCGGCGGGGCGGAAAGAAACTTCGCTGAGGCGACCCGACTGGGCTGGCGATGTTGCATCCTTCCATCGTGGTTGGGCTGACCATCTCGTCAGAAGTCTGGTGCGAAATGTCAGTGATTGCATAGGCACAGAGTTGGGATATGGAATACTCCATTAGTTTGGTACTTACAGATAATTCTCTCGAATGGGAGCCGCAGCCTTATGCGCTCGGATGGGCACAAGATTTCGCGATTCTTGATGATAGTATCAACATCGCCATCATTGTTGGCGTCCCGGATCACGGTTTATTGTTCCCCGCTAAGTATAGAGTTTAATGTTGTTTGGAGATCGATTAGTGAGTCCACGATTCACTTTTGGGTAGAGTCGGCTGGTATAAGTGCCAAAGTGACCAGCAGAAGGTTCCATGCCAAGGCTGGAGAAGAGAGAATGATTCATTGACATGGCAGGCTGGGAAGTTCGTTGGCGCTTCTGAATGCAGGTCGAGGAGGTACCAACGCCTCCAGTCCAGCCGATGCACTGGTTCCGCGCATTGAAAGACGACCAGAAGAGCTTCATCGCTCTAGGATATAATAGAAGGGGCGAAGGCTCCATGGCAAATCTGGAGAATCGAGAATGATTCATTGACATNNCAAAGCTGCGGCGCGAACCTCTATACCTGATCTTGACAGTCGACCACTGTTGCCTCCCCAGCGTGCAGGCGTCTTCAATTATCAAACCAAAGCGAAGAGCATGGTAGAGGACGTGCTTAGGCTAACACTCAACGACATCCCTGAAACTAAACATCTCTCAAACTTCCGGAGGAGGAAGTCAGCGGTTGCTGACCTCGTGGAGCGTTTAGAATGACACGCGGAGCGGGGACCGAATCCTTCAACCAGTCTGAGGTATACCGCCGAGACTGCTGGTGGCACGGGCTGGGCTCTGTGGATAGCTGTCCACTGGCTGATAGTGAAGCTTAGCATATCGAGGGACTAATCACTGCTGAAACCCTCACGGCAGGCGCAGGTGACTTTATATATGTACCGATAGCTAGAATTGGACCAGTCATTAGCACCAGATGGAGCTTTGGGGTGTGTTCGGGTGAATGAGATTTACTCGGCGTCTCTTAACTTCGGCGTCTGTCGGCAGCCAGCTCTCCAAGGGAATGTGAGGAGATCCTGAGGTGGGACTTTGCTTTTTGGTTTTTTCGAATTACGAACAGCGTTGATTCTTCAGATTTCCCTGAGAATCTTTGAAGCGATGTTGATTGCCGAGATTAGATTTTTCTAAGGACGTGCTAGGAGTTTTGATGAGGCTTTGAGGCTCCGCGCGTTTTCTTTTGTTGGTTGCGCTGCAACCTCCCCGATTCTTTCATGTTTTGCTCAGACATGTCGGGCTCTTGTTTCTCCAATTGCCAACTTGTTGATGGTTACGCCTTTACACTTGAGAACAGCATCCCAAGCATTCTCTCGCCAGTTTCTCTCAGGAGAGCTATGTCGAGCAGCATGTTTCTGTCGAGTAACCGTGGATCCCATCGTTTTCCTCGCGGTTCTTCATGTACCGCCATGCTGGCGGCCAGTCGGTGCTTGTTCGTATTGCGAGCAGCGTCGAACACGCACATTGAGTCCCGAACACCGTCCAAGCAAACGTACACAACCAATTAGTCAATATGGCCTTTGTAGCGGTAACCTGTACAGCTCGACTCCTATCCTCTTGAAGTTTATATGTACTTCTCGTGGCTCTGAATCTTGATCTACGGTCTCTAAGTCGGGAATGATAGTCTGGCGTGAAAGCGGCTTCATCGGTTAATGCGATCTCGACCGCAATTTGTATGAAAAGGGTTCGTAAAGCTCGCGGCCATCGTCTGGGATTTGCTGAGGTTCTGCGAGGATTAGATATCGCTAGTACGCAAGCGACCATACATACCTTGAAGAACATTTGCACTTCTTCGAATCAGCTGCCACTGAAGCAATCCCCAGGTTCCTCACCTCCCGTAGTATAGTGGTCAGTATGCAAACTTACCCTGGTGCATTTCTTCCTTGACCAACGGTACAAACTCGTTTGCCCTGATAGATTGATGCGTATACCCCAGTAACGTCTACAAGCCGGTCGCTTCTTCGAGCTTGGGTGCCGGAGTGTCACAGGTCTCCAGTCGATGAGGGCACATCCCCGAAGCAGACGTAGACATGGAAGCCATCGGCCGCACTCTCGATTCGAAGACAAGCATGGCGTCAAGCAGGAACTTTTTCGGGCTTAGGGGCCGGAGTGTCACAGTTTGTCCGCCGGTGATAGACGTGCATTTCGTAGGAAACAGCAGTTGCAACAACCAGACTTCCTTCGGGGAGTCTAGATCCATGTTGCGTCAACAATCAGCAAGACTGATCATCAGTAAAGAGGGGCAAGACCTTACTGGCGAAAGCGCTCTCATCGATTGTTTTCCAGTAGAATTGGACAGTACCATGTATCCAGGATACTGAAGGATAACGCAGGCCATAAGTGGCCGCCGATAACTGCTTGATGACATCGCAGTCTAGGACTCTTGAAGCAGTTCACCAGAGAGCCAATGGATGAAACTATTACCAGATTCATGACTCGCGGTGGGAAATTCCAGGACTGTAGATGGAGTACTGTGAGTGCAGCCTCTTGCCCTTGGTGCGAGTTGAAGGAGGCTCGAAGGAGGCTTCGTTGATGAACAGAACGGCTTTGCGAATTACAACCGCTACATTTCGAGAGCTGTCCGAGGCAGTAGCCTTGCCGAGAGTTTCAAAGTCTATCAAGGCAATTGGAGCATGTCAGTGTTAATCCTCAGCCATAAGCCATCACCGCGGCTAGAACATGATTGAGCCGGTGTTTCTGCACCGATCACGACCACGCCCTCATTATCTACTATGTCCAGGTCGAGGTAGTTTCCACGATAGTTAAGCCGGCTCTGAAACCCAGATGAGAGTAAGATTGATGCTCATAGGTGTCATGGATGTTGACAGCCGGTTGAGTCTATTGCTTCTTTGAAGTTTCCGGTTGAAATTCATCGCTGATCGCTATTCGAGTAAATACGGCCATTAGGGATGCTCCTGTGCCGTAGGTCTTGCGGCTATCTTCCGAGAGTTGCTAGAGTTCTGTCAGGATGAGTATTTCACTGGTATACAGATGACAATACATACCTTGAAGAACATGCGCACTTCTTCGCGACAGGACACTCGTAGCGGAATACATAGAGTGTCTCGCCAACGCTCCATCAAATTCGTTTGATTGCGAGTAGTAGAATAAGTGGTGGATGAAAAGGCATGATGTTCCAGAAGGGGCCTGCGAGACGTTCATGCTGTGGGAGAGAGCAGCGGCAACAGTCAGGCTTCCTTCAGGGAGTAGCACTGCGGCCATCTTGCCCTTGGAATTCGTGAAAGTCAGCTGGGAAGTCAGCATTCCACTCCATATCGCCAACAGATTTGGAGACTTCGCTGGTGTTGAGCAAGAACTTGTCACTATCCTGTGAAAGACCAGAACGAGTTATCATTTCACATTCCGCACGATCGAATCTTTTCTCCCGAGGCTACACGGATGAGTTCGTGGTTTCTAAGCCAACCTCTCCCCTAGTTCTTCAAGTTGCTCAAGACTGTTGAAGCGGTGGGAGACAAACCATCACCCACCGCCCGAAGGTTACTAATGTTATATTAGCATATTACTCCCGTGGCTAGAGAGACGATAATATATATCTTAACGAGTATCGGGTCATCGTACTTGAGAAGTCAGTGTCGCCATATTCAGAAGCTCGAGACGTATCCAGTGGCACTGGATACAAAGACCCCCTCTGTCGATAGGGTGGTAAGCCGATGGTATATACATATGTCGTGTATGAGGCACAGGGAATGAACTGGTTCGAGATGTGTCTTCGGCCAGTTGATATGGAAGACACTATTCGGGACTGGCCATATTCGAGCTCGTGACAAAGTCCAAATATTGGCAGGTCTTTCTTCATCTATCAGCCTGTCGTACGTATCTCCTCATTGTTCTGATCATGCGAAGGCTGGTCCTGGGCTCAACAAGGCCGTGGAGGCGATAGAATAGAAGCCATCACCCATCGCCCAGGCTGCTGATATCATGTCAGCGTAGCACTTACGGTGGTAAACAGATAACAACACATACCTTGAAGAACATAGACGCTTTCAACTTGAGAAGTTGGAGCAGCCACATTCTCCAACATCGCTCGAGGTTGTGAACGGAGGCCAGGTCGACCATCCTGAGCCAGGGTCTGCATACCCCTGTACCGGTGTAGTTATTACTGCAAGGACCTTCAAGGGTCGGATGAATGACTAGGTCAGCTGAGCTGATCCTGTCCCCCAACTGGCTTTGCCTCCTTGCGAACATCATCGGTCTCCCAGATGTTAGTTATCATAGCGTGATCAAACAAGCATTCAGTTGCACCACCAAGCTTGGCGTTCACCCTCATGCTGCGGCAAGAAGGCTTGTTGCCAGGAAGGCTCTTTTCATCTTGCAGAGTATATATAAGGGCCAGAGATTCATCGAACGAGTGAGATTGAGAAGGCTGAACATCCAGAATATATGCCTCTGGTCTTCGAAGGTGGGTCTTGAACTGGAACGCTGTTGGCAGTTGGGGATATTGCTTGGCTCAAATCTTAGGCCTTGATACATATATATATATGTGTGTGTGTGTGTGTGTGTTGACAGTGCCAATTTAATCTGTTCAAATAGAAAACCGATAGGTGAGTTGTCAGTCTTTGGCACATCGTTCCGGCAGTGTCTTGCATCTCAGCCGTTTGCAAACCTTGGGGTGATATTGGCCATCCTTCTTCACACGGCTACCTGGTACGACTTGAGTTAAGATGCCGTATAAACAGTTGGTTCGTAGCCTCCTGGGCAGTTAGACATGTTTGAGTAGTTGCGGCGTGCCCTGGGGGTATTTTCTTAACGAATTTGTTGAAGCGGTCTTCGTTGACGAGGAAGGCAACAATTGTGTCGAGGAAGGTATCTTGTTCTTTATCGAGGAGTCATACATATCAAGGCCTCGGAGTTGGGGCGACCCTCGTGCTTCACCTTAAACTTGAGGCGACACAGCTTGCGAAGCTGCTTGAAGCATCGGGTGACTCCCATCCGTTCTTGCCTCCGACAGGCTTGAGTTGTTCATTCAGGCTTCCCGGATGGATGCCGTGGAGCTAATTTGAGTCAAGCCATCTTGGGGTGGACGTGTTGCGACTTGAAGATCTTGGTCGACTCATAGTCGTCGAGACCTTTTGGATTGAAGAGTTGTGTATGTTTGCATGAGGCCGCTATATGTTGACCCGTGAGCACTGTTGCTAATTATTTCTCGATCAGCGGTCTTGTTCGCTTGGTATGCTGTCGTCGGCCGCAAGACATCTGTCTTCCAGAGGCATTTACATGACTTCTTCTGAAGCCACAGAGCGACCACGAAGATCAGGATCTTTCACCATTTAATCCCAAAACAGGTTGTCGAGCTCGAGATGCCCCTTGAGTCTAAGTTGACCCTCCGATGACAAAGGTTCCATCTGAGCCGGAGTCATAATCAGACTCGAAGATGCATCTACATTGGAAAGCCCAATCTCAATGCCAGCAGTGGTTACAGCAATATCGGGCAAATTGGCTGTTGGCCTTGGAGGAAGTTTTTGAGTGATGCAAACAGGTGCGGCTTTGAACAAGAAAGAGGCGGGGGCTGCAACAAGGTCTTGCTCAAACGTTTAAAGCTCTATCCACGCTTGACTTGACGGACACACAGGTCACTCGAGCTCTCATAGCTTGAGCTATACACCTACGCCGCGGCCATGGGTACTTTGAACTGAGAGTTGATTCCCCGTGGTGGGTCATCCCGTCTAAGGATTTGCAAAATCTGTGGGCTGCTTCAGTGCCTATTCTTGTCTCAACCTCATGAAGAGGGTTATGTCACATCTGGAGATACTGTTCCATTAGCCATCACGCCGAAAGAAACTGGCATTGTATTACTGCTTACCCTATGTTTCCCATCTATAGACCTTGCGGACAACGATCCGGGTTCTCCATCGACGTCTAGCGGTTGTAAGAGAGGCTTGGACTCTACAGTTTGGAGAGCCTTGAAGCTCCTTGCCAGAAGATACTCCAGAGGCAAGAGTCTATCTGGCCGAGTCTCTCGGCTGTAAGGCGTTCCATTTGCGAGTTCATCAAGCCGAATTCAAGGAGTAGACTGTGAGGGTTGACATCTCGAACCCTGTCGAGTTCTTAGATGGGCAATGTGCGAGATACGACTCGATGGATTTGGACATCTGGCCGCACATTAGAAGCGAGTGGCACTAGGATGAGATCCAGTACCAGGATAAGGTAGAAAATATGAGAAAACGAAAGAAGGTAGCTAGGGGTAACGCCTCGTCGATGCGTGAAGTGGAGAAGGATAACGAGTCGGTGAGTTCAACCACTCTAGAGGCAGACTGCGAGTAGAAAGACGAAGCTTTCAATAATATTTCCGCGAGAGATTTTTGAGGTACAGGGACGGCATCTGCAAGGCTCTGTGGTGGGAGAGAGAAACGGCCGCAGTGTATAGGCCCACATATCAGGTGCATGAGCTCACCTCCCCGGAGCTGTGCCAACCTTGTACACCAATAGGATAGGTAATGATCTCAGCGTGGAATGGAACATTTTCAGTGGTATTATCGTGTTTCTTGGTTGCTGGAAGCAGAGAGTAGCGTTGTTCCATTACAAATTACAGTGTTCATCCTGTTGCCCGTCGAACACATAGTTGATCACTTTGTGCCAGCTCACAGCATTTAGGTTACTTTTGCGTGGTCTACTAAGCCACACGGTGATTCATCTGCTTTTCATTAAACTGTTAAGGTATCTTGGTCTTTTACGAGCGGTGGGTCAGAGAAATGTTTGCCGAATGGGTCCATAGCGGTTCTCCCTCATGCATAGGTTTGGAACACTACGAGGAGTCAGGAGCATCGTTGACATAGCTCTGGTTAAATAGACATGGCCTTAGAATTGAGATATGCTTTTTTTATTCCATCATGAATTGTTATACAATAACAGCACCTCAAGTTGATCCCTTCACCGAGTATAATACAATAGTCTTTTCGTCCCAGCTGTATCAAATCAATTCGAACATCTAACGACCCCAGTTTGTGCGTCGCAACAGGCTTACTTTTGATCGAGTTTTTCACAACAAAGAATCTGACGAACGATAGGGAACAACAGTACACTGCCTTTACTCGAACACACATTTACGAACAAGGCCACCAAAAGTCTCATATTCTTGAGGCATTATTATCTTCTATTATTGGTTTTCACTGGAGTCCTAGCCAATCTAAAAACCTGCAGGATTTGAAGTCCAAGACGGCACCAACTCGCCAACATAACGTCTCCAACGATGTAAGACAACCTCTTATCCAACGACCGACAATAATCCCAAGACCTTGGTGTGATGCAAGGACACGATTTAGAAATCATTTCTTGCCCTTTTCCTTACCATCGTGGCTCTTCCCCGCCGATTCAGTCCCCTGCGACCCCTTGCGCTTCTCGGGGTCAAGCTGCTCAATAGCATTTCGAATCACCGCTACATCGCATGTGATGGGAGGCTCTACGATCCTTTCAATAAGGTGTCAATGAGCGGAGAGGGAGGAATGTATACCCTTCTGACGAGCAAGCTCACGGTCCTGGTGAACCTTTTCAGCCTGACTTTCGTGGGAAGACATCGCGATGATGATATTGAGGACTTGATTGTTTAGATATAATCTCAACAAGATCGGGAGCCTCTTGGAGGCTTTGGATATGTGTAAATGAGGATGGAATTGTGCTTTTGACTTAATAGAAGAGTGATGAAAAAATTGAAGAAAAGGACAACTGAGATGGGCATTGGCGATCTGATATAGCTGGGCGAGAAGCATTATACCAACAGGTAGAAGCACTCTTCTGAAGCAATCCTCAGGAATTATATTTTGGTTTTGGTTTGGTTTTCGGCTAACTGACTGATTGAACTCAAAGAACATTATCTGAGTGTTTGGTTCCCTTCAGCCGTTCTGTTTGACAATTCGTACGACAGTACCTAACCAGCATCACGTCCGTTGACTTGCAAACTGATTGGAAACTATAGTCTCGATCTCAGGTGTCATACATGCTCGTGGAAGGTTCTTGAACCTGTCCATCACAGTTTGCACTACGAACCGTTTGAGCAAACAATTTGTGGTGTCCTCTTTCACTCGAGTACGTCTATCCTCCTTTTCCTCCAATCACAAGAACCCTGTTCTAACTCAAGAACTCGTCTTTGCCCTGTTCTCTCAGGATATCGTGCACAGTCTCCAGTACCCGCCCATGAACATCCGTCGGTGCCGCCACAAAGCCAAAGTTGGCACTCATCTTCCTTCCGGCTGTTAAATCGATTTTCTTCCCATGAACATCAGTGATCTTTCCACCAGCTTCCTCAAACAACAACATAGCTCCAGCGTGATCCCAGGCTTTTGCGTAGCGATCTCGGCGTTTGTATACCCAAACAGTCGTGTTGCCCAAACCCATCGCTAGAACAGCCCAGCGCAGAACCCAAGGCACGAGGTCGCTGCCCGGATAATTGGCATCAAGGCGCGAGGCAACTACTTCGTGAATTCCATCTAGGGCAGAGTCGACGATTGTAGCACTGGTGACGAAGCTGATTTGTTCATTGGCAGTATGGGGAGATAGTTGTTTGGGCTTATCAGAGTGAAGAGGTCGCACGTATGCACCACAGCCTTTGACAGCAAAGAAGATACATCCTTCACCCTTGGGATCAATATCTTCGTTCTTGAGAGGCGCTTTGACATCAATTGACAGATTGGGCGCGCCGACGATACCAGCCACTTGTTCGCCATCAACAAGGAGACCCATGTTAATAGCATAAAGTTGGCCCCGAAGATACGTCTTTGTCCCATCGATAGGATCAAACACCCAAGTACGTCCAGTTGAAGCAGGGCTACTGGCTCCACACTCGTCAATCAACTCGCACATCTGCTCTCGCGTCTTAGGAAGCTGACAGAGAGAAGGCGTATCCTCATCTCCAGCAACACGCATCAGAAGCTCCCACACGCGCTCCATAAGCACAGGTTTCTGCTTCAAGTCTGACGCATCTTCCTCTCCGACCACTCGATCCTCAGGGAAAGCATTCTTGATCGTCGCTGTAAGAAGAGCCTGGACTGCAAAGTCAGCAACAGTCACAGGGCTCAAATCATCCTTCTCAATTGCGCCCTTGTCTTTGTCTGAGACAATTGACTGACTCAGCTGAGCGGACTTTTGCAAAGCTCCGATAGCTACAGTGATTTCTCGCTTATACGGACTGTCCATTTTGAGCTGGTGTTGAAGAAGATGGTGGTTGTGGTGGCACAAGAACCCCGCTTTGATATAATTGTGGATAAATGCATACTGACTTCATTCACAGATCCATCCAATGACTTCACGCACCTTTACACCTCATCAACAGTCATCAAATGGACAATCGCACATGCCTGACGAATCGGTGAGGCTGGATCCAGCCGCCATCACATTTTTCGGCGAACCTTTCAAGCTCACGCCTGTAGTTGAGGATATTCTACGCACGCGCTATTGCGTACCCGGAAGCATCTTCTTAGTAGAGGGCATCGATCGCGTTGCCGTGTCGAGTTCAGGGCGATGGCAAGCGATCCGGTTGCTACTTGGTGATGGGGAGTTATGTATTCAGGCACTATTGGGGAGCGATATGCATCGCTTTGTTCATACAAGAGATGTTGGGCTAGGGGCTTATGTCAGGTGTGACGCTTTCCATGCTAAGTGGCAGGACGTTGGGGAGCAGAAGATGGTAACATTGATCATCGACAATTTCTTTACTATTGGTTGGAATGAGTCCTATCGAGTGTTGCAGACGGATGAGCAGCTTATGCTTCAGGAACGACCAAAGCGTGTTCCTACATCTCGCGCTGAATTCAAGCCTCTCGAGCAACCACCGGAGCCGGAGGAAGAATCTACAGAAGAGTCCTCAGAAGAAATGCCAGAAGAACTTGAGATCCCAGAAGAGCTTTTAGAAGACGCCCTTTTGGACTCTCCAGAAGCAGAGACAAAGAAACCCCCAAAACCATATGTCGAAGATGAGTTTGACGATGACGAAGCAGCGGCTGAAGAAGCCTTTCAAGCATTCGAGACTCTCGCATTCAGCGCGCGACCTAAGACGCCAGTGAAGGCGGCACCACAAAAACAAAAGACATCCCCATCCGCTCAGCCCAGTCAACCCGTCGCTCTTCCACGCGACTGGCACAATCCTCAAACACCACTCAAACTGACCGTCCTACGCTCAATCCCTAACCTTCCCTACAAGCAAAACTGGTCCTGTAACGTACTCGCCATCATCTCTTCCATATCAGCCGTGGAGCCATCCCACCTCCCACCCTACAGACAGCGCACTGCACGGCTTGCCGACCCCTCTACATCAAAGCAGGTGCACCTCACTGTGTTTCTAGATCCAGAGAAGTTCAATCCACGTGTGGGAAGTGCGGTTTTGCTCGTGGGCGTCAAGAACCATAGATTCGATGGGGGCAGTTTGAAGAAGTACGAGAGTGATCGCAAGAATGGAAGGTGGTGGTTTGAGGATCCAGTGGAATTGAATTGGTGTGATGTCAAGGGCATTAAGGCATGGTGGTCGCAAGGGGTTGCTGCTAGTGAGGCACAAAGATAACTCAGAGTAGAAAGGCTTGACATTAAAAATTAGCTACCAGAAATAAACAGCCTGGAAATCTTCCAACATACAACGAGATGATTTGGTCTCCTTACACCAGCTCAGGCTGGCACTTGGGCCACTCCATTCTTAGCACCCTCAACATGAATGTGAATATCCTCTTAATTATTCATAATGGTCCTGGAAATCCTCCTCAAAATCCTCTGGGTCAGTAGAGTCAGGAGACCACTGATCCGTGTTTGTGTTTATCGGAGGTGAGGTTGGTAGACCACTGCTCCTTTCGTTCCGAGTCCTCAAACCACAGCCCACTTCGGTATGTTTCAGCTCAAGGCTTTGTGTCATATCGACTAAGTAGCAGAATGACCCGTATGCTGTAGTATTGATTGGCCAAGCGTCATCAATAATGATATCATTCGAAGTGTTTGTGTATGAGGGCTTTGCGGATGGTTCATAAAGAACCAAGCCACCAAGAGTTGGTAAAATCACAAACTCATCGTCTTGAAACACCTGAGTGGTGTTGATTTGCAGTGAGAATGAGATTTGCGTTGGTGTCCACTGGGGCGATGGCGCTTGATGGCTTCCCAAGGGGTGTAGTGTCTGCAGGTAAATCTCCGATCTGTGATTAGCAGAAGTCGTGGTAGCTGTCAACAGCAGGTCATCGTTCCAAAGATGTACGTTCTGCAATTTCAGGGAGGGCAAATCCACTAAAGGACTGTAGGACTCGCCATCCCACAGGATATCACGACGCGTAGACAAATACTCGTGGTGGCCAAAAGTCTCAGTGAGAAGATTGAATGTGACAGCACCCCAATCTCCCCTTCTTGTTTGCGGCTCACAGCAAGGGCAAAGCTCGAGTTTGCTAGTCTCTGCGGCCTGGACGCGATAGACTCCAAGACAGAATGTGCCATGATTATCAGACTTTCGGCAAGTCAAAGACACGACAACCCAAGTATAATCGTGGCAGTCTGGCTGTGGGTTCTTCAGTGGGTTTGAAATGGATTGTGTTTTCTGCCAGATAATCTTCCCATCTTCGAACTTGACCACAAGGAAGCTGCATATACGTCCATCTGCTACAGTTAGACCTCGAGTTATCGGCGTAGCTTCCAGAATCTTACCTTTGAATCCGTGGGAAAATGCTTTAACAACAAAAACCACATTTTCCTTGGTGGGATGTATCAGAACTTTGGGCTCCCCTCCAAGCATGGGCTCAGCGCCAATGGGGCATTCCAGTTTTGTCTGATCAAGCATCTTGAGCTTCCCGCCCCAAGTAAAATACATGATCCGCTTAGTCTGAGTGACGAAGTAGACCACTTTTGCGTCCAGGTACGCAGTTTTAAGAGCGGCAGGCAGCGAAAGTCGTTTCCATTCTCTGGTCTCTAGATGAACAATGTGCACCGCCCGCCATATTGAATCCACTTCGACGAGAACAAGAAGCTGGTCACTGACAGCAGTTGCTTGATATACTGCGCCCGACATGACGCTCCCTGGGGGAATGAATCTGAGTCTTTGGCGCGTACTCAAGTCGTCTATGACAAAGCTCCGTTCGCTGGACTGCCATACCAGCTTTTTTTTGCTGTAATGGAAGCGCCAGCCACCTTCGATATACTTTGTTCCGCGGTGATGGAACTCGGGAAGATCTGTGAAGAACTTACTTGCACCAATATCCCAAGGTATCCAGGCATGCTTGCTGTAGGGCTGGCGCCACTTGAGATGCTTCTGAGTTGCGCGCAGATAAAGGTCTTGAGTGGATTCCTCTGGGTATGTTGCTTGAAGACCCGGGAAGAACTGGTTCACGGCCTTGGTGAGTACTGCCTCTTGTCTCCAAGTTTCTTTCCATCTCTTGCATACTCCGATACAACATCTATAATCATCAAAGTCAATGTAAGTGAGTACCTCACAGACCAGCTCTTGTGGGAGATCGTGCAGGCCGCTTAGTTCGATGTTTGTGGCCTCAATCTTCTTGCGAAGGAATAGGATGTCCCATGGCGTGAGCTCGGCGAAGAAACTGTCAAGTTCCTTTTGTCGTGAATTCAGTGCTCTCATCGCTTCAGTCGAGACCACAGAATAGCAATATTAGTACATGAGTTGAAATTAAATGATTCTAAAATTTTGTTCTGAGCATGATGCGGATGCAACTTGGATGTTGGGTTATTTATCGCAGTCACAAAATACACTAAGGCGTGAGGCAACAACACAAGGAGTGTCAGCACGTAAATGCATCATGTGACTACCGAAGACAAAATCGGACGGACAAGAAGAAATACATGATAAAACCCGCTACAACACAATTTTACATATGTCTTCAAAAAATTATTTATCAGTCAACCTGATTAGTAGGTATCCTTGTACAAAATTTTGGGTTGACAGGAATCTATTAATGACCTTCTCACTTTCAGCGTGGTCTACCTACCCTATGCCTGAACAGCAGGTTGAACAGACAAAGCACCTGTAATTCTAGCATAAGAGGCGGTGTAACTTGATCATGTTGTAAATTTAGACATACATTTAGACTTCCTTTTACCGGTCTCGTTTTCGATCAACATCAACATGGTAGACTTGTATGCTGATTCTGTTGTCACGAACATCAGTATGTCACGAGGTTTGACTACTGAGAGCATAAGAGTCGACATATTATTAGGTCATTCTATGCGAGCTTAGACTGTTGTTTCAAATGCTTTGCTTCTGTATCCCAATAGGGGATAAATTTCATCTACCCAGTACGGACAGGATTTGAAAATTATTACGATCATGATTCACCCGCGATTGATAAGATTGATAACAAAGTGAATGCGACTCTAACTGTGTCCGGAATTTTGTCCAACCGGTCTCGGAGAGGAATTGTGGGGTATATTCGGAGCATGACCCCATGACGTGGGATCGCGATGGAGCCTCGGTTGACGTGATTCATAGTATACCCTGTCAATAGATTTCTTCAACATGATTCCAACCTAAATCTCTTCTCTTAACTCCTACAACATTTCCTAGTAATGTCGTCTGCCGCCCCCGACGACGCCCAGGCTTCGCGCCTTGATGCCGATCAAATGTCCACGCGCAGCTCAGTCTACGCCTCAGACAACGACACGGATTCTACAGAGACCCGCATCCAGCGCAATAAAGAAAAACAAGCTGTTCGACTCATCGCCTTCATTTCGGCCAATATCATCGCTCTCGCTTGCGGTTCCATCGTCGTATTCTCCCTCTACGCGCCTCTTCTGCAGTCCCGTCTGCACTATTCTCAGTTCCAGGTCAACGCCGTAGCCATCGCAGGCTCTGTCGCCCTCTACCTTCCTATTTCGGGCGTCGGATATATATGTGATCGCGTCGGTCTAAAGCCGCTTGCACTCGCAGGAGGAATCCTGTTTGGTAGCGGTTATGGAACTGCGGCGGGCGTATATAGGAAGTTGGACCTGGAGTATCGCAGTCATCCTGGATATCGAGTTAATGGCGACTGGTCGCTTCCATTCTTGATGTTCTCGTTTGTCTGCGTTGGCATCGCGACTTGCTGTCTTTACATGGCTGCTGTGTCGTCGTGCGCAAAGAACTTTGGAAAAGGTCGATACAGAGGTTTGGCGCTTGCTACACCGATTACTTGTTTCGGGCTGAGTCCCATGTGGCTGAGTCAAGCGGGAACCCGACTGTTTTCCGAGCCGCGATCAGACGGTGGGAGGGGCGATTTGGATGTATACCGCTTTTTCATTTTCCTCGCCATCCTCACCTTCTCCATGGGTATGCTCGGTACCTTTACACTGCGTGTTGTAGATGAAGATGAACTTATCGATGAGGCTATCGAAGAGCTGGAACAGAGCGGACTGCTGGACGGTAGCTCTTTGCTCGGCCGGTCCGAGCGGAGCTACGGTGCAACTGGCGAAGAAACAGAGACCTCGGCACTACTTGACGCATCGAAAGATGACGCCAAGTGGAAGAAGAACTGGGTTCTCAACGCTGAAACGCGTTCCTTCCTTGCCGACCGTACCATGTGGCCGTTTGCCCTCGCTTTCTTACTCATTGTTGGACCAGGCGAAGCTTTTATAAATAACCTTGGTACGATCATCGGAACCCTTACGCCGCCAGAGATGGAGGGCTTGAGTCATCGTACTTCTGCGGCGACACATGTGTCCATCTTTGGTGTAACGAACACCGCTTCGCGAATCTTCATTGGTACTCTGACAGATTTACTGGCACCTTATCCCCAGACACAGCATGTTCAAGGACCACAGACCCGTTCGGCAGTGAGCAGTCGCTTCTCCATTTCCCGAGTCGCCTTCATGGCATTTTTCGCAAGCCTGCTTTCCATTGGCCTTCTCATTCTTGCCTCGGGTATGGTGCAGAACCACGCTGAGCGCTTCTGGCTTGTCTCAGGTCTTGTAGGCGCAGGTTACGGAGCCATTTTCAGTCTCACACCTCTTATTGTGACCATTATCTGGGGCGTTGAGAATTTTGCTACCAACTTTGGCATCATTGGCATGCTCCCCGCTGCTGGTTCAACATTTTGGGGACTCGTCTACTCAGCGACGTACCAGAACGGAGCAAACAACTCCAAGGCCGCGCCTGGTGATGAAGATCGGGGCGATTTGTTCTGCTACGGAGAGCAGTGCTATGCCCCAACGTACTGGGCTGAGACCATCACAGTGTGGATTGCAGTTGGATTGTTATTCTGGGCTTGGAAGGGCCGAGGCGGTTGGGCGCAGCGTGGAATCATCATCTAGTCTAGCATTGTTATGGCGTTTGTATAGATTGTATAGCATACGTGGGTAGGGCGTACATGATTTAGCCGCGAATCTTGGCATAGCATAGGTCACTTTGGTTTTGTTGATATCGTCGTTTCAATATTATAGCGCTCTTTAGTTTGCCATACTCCCATCACTTGAGCTCTCTATCCCTACTGGGTACCTCTTAAGCTAAGAGTAACATATTAAACAACCTACCGCCTGGACTAGACTTACATGAAGTGACGAAACTATTTCGTCTCAGCGACAGTTATTGTCAAAGCTCCTACATGCATCCGCAGCTTACCCCGGATTTTAGACCTGCGCCAAGGAACCCACACTATCAAGCAAGTTTCCCGCGGACAACTTCAACCTTTCCCCTCACTTGATAAGGCTATCATGACTCTCGGTGCTCAAGCTTAGTCCCCGATCAACCACCACGGGTCCTAAATCAACTACCGTAGTGCTGAACTCTACTCCCTGCAGTTCCCACTTCATTATGGTTGATCGCACAACTGGGTATCCTGCAGGGGAGGTGATAGGGAACTGGTGCTTCGGGGAACTGGGATTTGCCCGGGGCGATCTGAAGCAAAGGAATTCACCCGCGGATACTTATCATGATAAATAGTTCTTGGTATGTTCTTGATATCTCATGATAGTGCTATCGGTATACTGACATGGCTGAACCAGTGCAGCGCTCGAAAGGCGTTTCGCTAACGTGGTTGGCTGCGCTGCCCGTCATTCTCACAGCTGCTTTCACAGCGTATCTCAATGGATTTGGTAGACCGGGCCCGGAGCCCGCGCCTTCGGTGACGATTAAGCAGGGGCATATCATCGGAAAGTTTGTCGACGATGGGACGTTTCCTGAGCCGTTGGAGGGGTTCACGGGGATTCCGTACGCTATTCCGCCTGTTGGAGAGAAGAGATTCCGACATGCCGAGCCTGTAGGGGCGAGTAATGAGACGATTGAAGCCTATTACCTGGGACCTAGGTATGTTCCTAAAAGAATATGTCGGATTGTGCTAATGGTCAAAGATGTCCTGGGAAACAACTTGTTCCTTTCCTGAAAGATCCTATTCTTGGACCGGATTATGAATCAGAGGATTGTCTAACCATCAACATCTGGCGCAAAAAGGGGCATTCCCCCGCCAAGGGAAAATTGCCGGTTGCAGTCCTGATTCCTGGGGGCGCCTTCAACCGCGGTGCAGCAAGGATGCATAATTCGCATACCATGCTTGCTTTCTCTGAAGAGCCGTATGTCGCTGTTAGCATGCAATACCGCATCGGCGTGTTTGGCGGGTTGAACACAGAGTTGACTGCCAAAGAAGGCGTCTTGAACCTGGGGCTAAAGGATATGTATATTGCGCTCGAGTGGGTGCAAGAGAATATTGGGGCGTTTGGGGGTGATCCTGATAATGTTACTATCATGGGTTTGAGCGCTGCTGCTCACGGTGTAAGTGCTTTCTTCTCCTCATTGAAGGGGATAGTAACTGATGGGAGTAGATCGGACATCTTATCATGGATATCAACCAGCCGAAAAAGCTCTTTCACAAAGCGATAATGGACTCAGGCGCTCACACAGCACGAGCAGTTCATCCGCCAGATGCTGCTCTCAACACACAGCACTTTCGCGAACTCCTCGACCTAACACCATGCTCCCACTTCAAGGACCTCAAAGACCCCAAGATTTTGACTTGTCTACGAAGCCTTCCCTCCGAAACGGTAGACAGCGCAGGGAAAGAAGTATTTGCCCGTTCAGATCCTTCAATCCGGTGGGCGTGGCAACCCGTTATCGACAGCGACATCATCTCACGCCGCCCGATTGAAGCATGGAAGTCTGGGAAGTTTCACAGGGTTCCTATCCTCACTGGATCTGCCGCGAATGAAGGCGCTTATTATGTACCGGTGAAGGCCGACAAGGCCGAGGAGTTCACAGGTTTCTTCAAGAGTCTACTGCCGCATCTTACGAAGTCTGAAGTCGAGGAGCTGGAGAGATTGTATCCTGATCCTTCTATACATCCTGACTCACCACATGTTGATACGAGGGGTATACCGGGTGTGGGATCGCAGTATAAACGCCTTGAAACTGCTTACGGACACTACGCGTATACATGTCCTGTTCGACAGACAGTTATATGGGCAACATACCACGACAACGCACAGCCAGCGTATCTATACCACTGGGCTCTGAATAAAACTGCTTTGTTTGGCGCTAATCATGGCGATCAAATGCGTTATCAGACGTTCAACAGAGAAGTCCGGGAGATCTCACCCGCACAGAGGGAAGTTTCCGGAAATTTCCACGCGTACTGCACGAGCTTTATCACAAAGGGGGATCCAAATGATATCAAGGGAAGGTTTAAGAACAGGCCAGAGTGGACTTCTTTTGACAATGGCAAGGGAAAGACGATGTTGCTGGGAAGGGGGAATGATGAAAGGGCTGGGGGTACTGGGGT
Organism: Fusarium camptoceras; assembly: GCA_004367475.1. Lineage (NCBI taxonomy): Eukaryota > Fungi > Ascomycota > Sordariomycetes > Hypocreales > Nectriaceae > Fusarium > Fusarium camptoceras. Next base: position 10,485 of record QGED01000231.1, on the reverse strand, counting down.
TGGGAAGGCGGCTGAGTTGGTGGACTTTACGTGGGGGGATGAGCAATGCGAGTTTTGGTGGAGGGTCTCTAGTAAATGGGAAGACTAGACGCGCAAATTGAACATATCTCACTTTATTATACTATTTTGTTCTGTCTTATGACTATGGGGTGGCATGTTGTTCCGGAGAAACAATAACTGGACCCAGTCATCGGCCTTTACTCCGATGTGCCAAGAAAAACACTGTCGAGGTACTAAACCCAGGGTTGGCCTGACTAGCATGTCTTGCAGACCAGCATATTCATTCAGCGGAAACCATTTACGTAAAAGCACAGCAACAAAGTGGGATACCCCGGATTTGGGAACGGATTGCCGAATGTGCACCGGCACAGTCTGGGGTTGAGTCCGGGGTTTACAAGGACAAAGACAAGAATGGATAAGGTATCAACGCTTTAATAAGCTCAATTGCTAACTACATGACATCATAAACATAATACAACCCAAGACCAACTTAGTACGAGTATCGGAAGTTGGGGTTCTCAAAATCGGTAAGATCCTGCAACACAGCATTTTCATCCTCAATAACAGGACCCTTCTCATCACGAAGGCGGTTTCGGCGGATAAGCACAAAACGCAGAATAAGCGCAAGGACAACTTGGCCTGCGACACAACCAATGATGAGCTTGCAGCCAGTTTGGTAGATGGGCGCCTCCGAGCCAAGGAAGCCGTGGGGACCGATGATGTTGCCGATACAGTATGCCAGGAAGACGAAGGCTGTGGCAGTGGTTCGCTTGGTATAGCCTCCGACGTTCGAGGCGGGCATTTGGAGAGCAACGATGAGAGCGCCAACGAAGGAAGCGCACTGAGATGTATGTTAGCTGAGAATTGTGGGATCGGTTAGAGAGCAGCTTACCATGTAGTAACCAGCGAGGAGACCGCCCTTGTTGGTTCGGGGAAGTTGCCAGAAGAGATTCACAGCAATCAATGTGGGAAGAAGCCAGACGCACATAACAATTGTGCGGACATTCTTGAACTTCGATGCCACATAAGGACCTGTGAACATGAAAATAGCATTGCAAGCACCATAGGGGATACCGTAGGCCGTAGTAAGTAGCGCATCCTTAGTAAAACCCTTGACGATAAGCTTGGAGAAGTTGGCGATGCCACCATTGATAATCTCATTGAGGAGCACAAAGAAGAACAATAGCCAGACCTGCGTGTCCACGAAAACCTCGCGGATCTGGTTCCATTTGATCTTTCGGTTGAACACACCAGTCTTGTTCCTCGCGCTCTGCGCAATAAGCATAGCCCGCTCCTCAATAGTGTACCGCTTGGCGGTAAGGATATTGTTCGGCAGGAAGAAAAACAGCACGATGCCCCAGCAAATGGTCAGTCCGCCGCAGAGCACGTAGATTGTGCGCCACACGTCCCAGCCTTTGGCCTGCCCGACGCCAAAGAACATGATTCCGCCGAACATGGCGCCGAAGCCGTTGAAGCAGTAGAAAAGACCTGCACGAGAGGGCTGAGTCTCGCGACGGAACCACTGCGATACGATGAGCATGAATGCGGGGGTGATGACGGCTTCGAAAGCACCGAGGAGGAAGCGGCAGATGGCGAGGCCGGTGAAGTTGTTGCATGCGGCGGTGAGGCAGAGAATGGAGCCCCAGATGATGACGAAGCTGCTCACGACTGTGCCGGTAGGCAATCTCTGGGTGAGGTAGGATGCTGGCCATTCGGCAACTAAGTAGGCGAAGTAGAAGATTGATGCCATCCATGAGTATTCATCCGGTGTCATGCCCGTTGTTGTGAAGAGGTCGAAGACTGCTGAGTAGCCGAGAGCTTGCTTGTCGACGTACTGGAGGAGGTAGGTACCGCAGAGAAGAGGCATGAGAGTCCAATCGACTTTTCTGCGGAGTTTCTTGAGAGCTTCATCATCAGCCATGAGCTCATTCAGACGAGAGTGAGGAATGCCATGTTGTTGAAGGAAGAGCTCTGCTTCATCAAGATCTGTGATGGTACCGGGCTTGATATCTGCCTCTGGGTCTTCATTGTCGAAGGGCTGGATCTTCTTGATGTCCTCTGTATCTTGAATCTTAGTGTCTGCCATGATGAATGATGAGGATGAACAGAGACCTGGTCATTATGGAAACTCAGAGGGCGAACAGGCGGCTTTTTGAACTTGTGAACCTCAAGGGGCGATAGCAGCGATTCATGCTTGACCCTCGTCTCTGGGATCTGGGGAAGCGCTAGGGTAGTGGATACGACATTGATAAGTGCAGTGGAGAAGGGATAGGTTACCTAGATACCACTAGCCATGGATGCGGGGAATGACCTGAGGGCGTGTGTTATCGTGGGAGCGAAACGGGACATGTTTGCCGAGTTGGGTGGTTGGCGTTGTTTGTTTTCCGCGGGAAAGTTGATAGCACTACTGCACTGTTGTATGTAGCAGCGATTGCGGAGACCAGAATTTGGATGCGAAGATAGGATGGCATCATGAAGATAGTATCAAGCTTGGCAGTTGATATCGAGATAGAGAATTATAGCTTGGTTCAAGGGTCAGATGATTAGATAGTGGCTCGAGGTGCGTCATGGTTGAATGATTTGGCATTCGGTGCTTGTAAGCGAGGTGTTGTCCGGGACCGAGAGACTTGACAGTGTCAGAGAGTAAAGTACTCGGACAATTGATTATGGGTACAGAGATAGTTCTCTTGTTAGTTACAGCCGGACTCAAAAAAAAAATTATAGACTCGTTTTAGTTGTAATTTACTATCTCATTTTGGACTCCAAACACCAGCGTCAAATCCTCCACCAGCCATCACCCTAACATCTACATCTTCAACTTCTCATCTCCCAAACTCCAAACCCTCTTACCAGCAAACCATGTCTCCTGAATCTCCGCCTTGAGCAAAGTCTTAGCATCCCACTCCATATCTGCCACAACAAGATCCGCAATCTTGCCCACCTCCAAGCTACCGACACGATCATCCTGGAACACACTCTTCGCAGCACCTTGCGAGCCAGCAACCACGGCTTCACACACTCCAAGCTTGAAGTGCTCGTTTACAACTTCTTCGCATTCTGGTTCGCGTGCAGAACGGCGTGTTGCTGCGACGTAGATGTTGTGAAGAGGGTTCCATGGCGCGGTGGGACTGTCGCTTCCTAAAGCCAGGAGGGCGCCTGAGTCGGCGAACTCACGGTACGCAAAGGCACGATCGCGACGGTCTGCGATGAGACGAGGCCAAGCACGAAGGATAGCTGGATCGGCGTGGACAGGTTGGATAGAGGCTGTGAGACCCAGTTGACCCAGTCTCTTTGCGTCTTCCGGCTTGGAAACCTCCAAATGCTCGATTCTGTGTCGCGCGCCAGGCTTGCCGTACTTCTCAAGCATGTCTACCGCCATGGTGATGGCCGCGTCACCAATAGCGTGAAGAGCAATTTGGATTCCTGCATCGGACGCTTGTTTGACGACTGGCTCGAGATCCTCTCTTGACCAGAAGGGCGGTGGTGAAGGGGCTGCGCTGTATGGCTCGGAGAGATATGCTGTGCAGGCGTCGATGATGCCGTCACAGATGATCTTGATACCCGCGATGCGGAGATCGGGAGAGTTCTCCTTGCTGTATTGCTTTGCTAGCTCGATTGCGCGAGAGACTTGTCGTTGGCGCTCCTCGAGGGTATCTGCAGGCTTGACGATCCAATACGCATTTACTCGCATAGCGACATCAGGATGTCGTCTCTTCAACTCAACAAGCGATTCCCATGCGTACTCATCCATAGCCATCTCAATGATGCCCGTGTATCCAGAAGCATGGTACGCTTGGAAAGCAGCAAGCATGCACTCAATTCGCTCCTCATTCGACGCCAGCTGCGCAAGCGTAGGCCAAACAACAGTCAAGATCATCGCTTCACTCAAAACACCCGACGGACGCCCATTTTCATCCCTCTCGATAATACCGCCAGGTGGGTCAGCCATATCAGCGACTTTCATCTCCGCCAGACCAGCTGTATTGCACCACGTCGAATGCATATCCTTGGTATCGACATATATCGGCCTCTCGTCAATTTCATCCAGCATCTTGGCAGTTACACCATCGGGAGTCATGGAGTGCATCCATCCCTTTGCCATGATTCTTGGAACATTTGGATTGGCTTTCGCATAGGTTCGCAGTTCGTGGAGGATATCATCTAGAGTCTTACAGTGCTCCAGAGCAATTTTGCGAAGAGATTGGCCAAGCAGGAGAAGATGCATATGGCCATCCACAAAGCCTGGCAGAACTGTCCTTCCATTCAAGTCCTGGGTTTCGATGACATCTTGAGATTTGACTTGGGCTGCGACATGCTCTTTTGTGCCGATAACCTCGATGATACCGTTCTTGACATACATGCTTTCTGCAAAGGTGGGCTCGTCTGCCAAACTGGCAACGGTCCTGGAGAGGATCTTGCCATTAATGAACAAAGACATGATGAAGGCTACTTGAGTTGTTTGAACAAGAACAAAGGAAAGAAACAAGTTGAGCTTCCAGTTCGGTACTTATAGTCTCTGTTCGCCTCTTTAGACTGGGTTCCGTTTACTGGGGGTGGGACCGCTTGGGTGGGCTAACTGTGCCTATCACCTGGAAGCTGGAACGAACAATGCAGTGCCGAAGCCATTACACTGCAGAATGCATGCATATATGATATGGCATTCAACAATAGGCTCTCTCATTCAGCCATATATCGACACACGTGTCCCCCTCTGCTTATATAACGGCTGAGACATTCCTAGAATCTTCAATGAGACCTCGGTCTTGGAGAAACAGGTCTCCACCGAAATTGGGACCCTTGATCAGGACCTTTCAGGTTGGATGATATGATTGGTTGACAGGCGATCTTCAGTGGGACAGAGAAAATCGCTCATGGGGAGATGATCTTATCTGATTCAACGTCATCGGCTGATGGCGCATCTGATCTGATAGTCTACGATCTAAGCATGCACTGAGTCTCGGTCAAATCTTTGCCGAGGCTCATTTACTATGGTCTTGGATCCCTTATTGCTTCTTTGTTGAAAAGTGCGTAGGATTTCAGACCCTCGATGGGATATAGGGTATGAGGTGTTCGCCATAGCTGTATATAACATGATAGGGCGCATGTGACATAGGTACGATGACTCCAACCTTCAAGGACAAATGATCGGAGTTTAAAGATCTCCACAAGTTGGTGTGCGAGATCGGACACGGTTATAAACGGCCGAGGCTTGACATCAACATGTGCAGAACTCGAGTAAGCTGTCAAACTTGTCCCCATTACTGATTTCACCGAGTTCGTGAGTATTGCAAACAAATCTAGTCCTTTACAACCAACGGGATCGACAATGCGGAGACAGAGCATGAACTACACGCACGATACTCGCTACCAGAGTATCGGGACTGGTGGTGTGGAGATTTGCTGTAACTTAAATTCTGATGGGCGTGCAAGCTTGAACGTTGGCGCTATGCAACATAGCTGGTGAAAGGGTTGATATTCGTCTCGGCGCGAACGAGGATACGTAAAAGAACCCTGGTGTCTATATCACGGCTGTTATATATCGACCTCGAAACGATGGCCGGCTGACTGGGCTTTCCTGTGGCTTCGGGGACATGATCGACTTGTAGTTGTACTCGAGTCTTGTTCCGCAACAACATATTCTGTCCAGAGCTTGAAGCTGAAGGAGGCTGGGGGTGCTATTAACTTAATATAGACCTGTTATTGAGCCTATCCCTCCCTGCTAGATGATCGTAAGTCCTGCCCTGGGTGCTCATCTACCATCTGATCAGGCGGATGACTTTCAAGGTCACCTAAATGCTAGTCTAAGCGAGCATAAGTTGGCCGGGTTGTTTTATCTCTTCGGCCGTAGCCGGGATCACAGGTTGGCGATCAGCCGTGGTTTCGGCATTGGGAGTCGCAGATTCGGATGTATCTGCTGAGAATTCAAGCTCAATAACGGAACCGTCCGTCTGGGTGACAGTATGAGACGAATTTAGTAGAGGCAGTCGCCGAAATCCTATTGTGAATAAAAACGCCAGCTTCCCGAATGTATAGCGTCAGAAAGAAGTTAGAATGGACAGAGCGACGATATTGGACCTCGCTGAATTTCTCTCCGCAAGTTGTCTCCAGGGCCTGGAAAGTCGCAACTTGCCGTTGGAACGACGAGCGATTCAACTAGGAAGCTCAGTGCCAAAGTAGGATATTAGCTGTTGTCATGTTTGAGTTTCGAATTAAGTGACCAATGCTGTTGGTATACTCCGACATACCTTCGACCACCTGCCAAAGCAACACCATCTTGTAGAGGTATACCACCATCCACTAGCATCCCAGTGTAAGTTGGATAACCAGCCAATTTACCCAGGCATCCAGCGAGGCTGAATCCCCCTCTAGCTGGCAAGTTCGCTCATAAGGCCGCGGATGCCAAAAATAGCAGAGTTGTAGGAGATGTGACAGCGGTCGAGGATTCTAGTGATCCCCTATTCTCATCATCTGGGGTTGACACATTGGCGGAATGACGTTGCTTCGAGCGGTTTGTCGAAATTGACTCAGTGCTGCTGTTAAAGGAAGCAATTTCGGTCGGCAAAGTAATAGTTGCATCGAACTATCCTCTTATTGCGGGAATGGTAGACGTCGTTGAAGATGTTTCGTCCGGTTGATTAGACCCAGCTTCGTCGCTTGTGGCTGCTACCCCAGAGACGTAAGTGGTCGAGGTGTTCGTGTTGGCGATCGCTCTGGGGGCGAGAGGACTGGGTTCGCGAGTACCAGTAGTATTTGCAGTCTCAGTGGCACAGGAGGTCATCTTTGCAATAGACTGTAGAAGTGTTAGTCTCGATAACCCCGTCCCAAAAGATGGCGCCAGACTCATCGCTATCGGAAGCGGTGATGCTATGAACTGTAGGTTTAGTCATGTTGTGTTAGCGAATATCATGTCGGAAGTGTTAGGCTGCTTAGATTCGGTGATCAGGGTGTAGAGTTGTAACATACGAGGATTTAAGTATAGTTTGAGTCAACAGGGCACCTCAGCCGATGCCAAATGGGCCACCTTCGGACATATCACTAGAATCGACAATCCTAGCAAGGCTAGTGCTCAATTCAGAGAACCCAATAGTAGAGAATATGGTTCCTCTACACCTTTTGGTCGATGGAGGCTGCATTGACGATGCGTGCGCAGGGAGAGAAAAGCTGATCACAAGGCCAAAATTTTGTCGAAATTCTTCATAGGGAGTTTCGGTAAACACAATCACAGAATGTACAGAATCGTGTTATATAAAAGGTTTGAAGTTTTATAGATATATATACTGTGTTAGACTAATCTAGTAAGATTTAGTATCCTTTTCGCCCGACTCAGTGCCAATTCTAATAGCCAACGCGGAGTACCTTTGGAATCTTAAGGGTTAGTACAGCTCATGCAATCGACAGCACTCAATACCATTTTGAACCCAGTCCAGATGATCCCTATCGAGCCTCAAATACAATGACTTCTCATCAGCACCCGCGTCACGGAGCAGTCGAATCACTTGCCTCCCCTTCTTTCGCAACTCCTCCCTACTCGGCATAACGAAACCGCGCCGATACCACTTTTCAGGGATGCACCACTCAGGCAGCCTAGGTGTAACAGCACATTGTACAGCTACTTGCAGAGGCGACTCGAAGTACACGGGCATAGGAAGCTCTTGGTCACTTACATAGTTCGGATCAGCGCCGCGAGCGAGAAGCCACTCCACGACTTCGACTTGGTAGAACTGTATAGCGGTATAAAGAGGTCGATTCAAGCGTTCTTGAATGCGAAAGTCGAGATGAGAAATAGATTCGGCTTGGAGGCTTCTTTCGAGGGTGCGGATGTTGCCGTCGCGACATGCTTCGTAGATGTGTGCGTTGGCGTACTTGGACTTGGCTTTTGAAGCTTGTTTGTATATCGCGATGATGAGCCTATCGTATAAAGAGCTACATGTTCGGGCAAGGTTTGTTTTGTATTGGAAGTTACCTGTGAGAGTCATTATGTTAAACATGATCTCGTTAGGCAGAGTGAGGAGTCTTGGGTTGGAGTCGGGGGCGTATGTCTCGAATGGTGGGAAGGATTCCATTTTGGATTGATAAATTTCTGGTGTCTTTGGATGATAATACTCACATGTTGGGGGGTTCTCAGTTTTGTATCTTTGAATCGACAATTGGGGCTGGCTGTGTTTTGACTCGTTCGGGCCATATTGTTCAGAACACTTCGACCTTTTGTTCCAAGTACAGGTTCTATGTTCAAACAAATACCTTCGTACCATGGAATAGAACAAACCATGAAGAATGAAGAGAACAGCATTTGATTGGGCCTTTGAAACTATGTTCAAATACTGCCATTGTTGGCCGGTCCTGATATATTGAACTTGGTGATATCTGCATGCAAAAGTGGAACACTTGCATAATGCGAAGGTTACAAGAGACTACTTGTGTATTCATGAATTTTATTCTACAAATAACGAGCTAGAGATTGTCGAGAAGGTAGCCGCTAGCGCGAGTGTATCGATGAACCGAGTAGGTCAGAGTCCACACTCCCATAGCAGAGTGTTCTGGCAGCATTCGTTACAACTTGTAAATTATTCTAGGGTTAGTTATGGAAGTTCACTTCTCATAGAGTGTGTTTCTTTTCTTCTACTTGGTGATCTGTTCTGCAAGATGTTGTCCCAATGAACAAGAGTGTGTGCCATCACCGCGTCTGTTCATCTTGATTATATTGATCCATTAGCCCTTGGTCTCGTCGACCCCCTCCCCTTCCATCTAGCACTCTGCTTTTCTACTACCAAATCACTCTCACATATTTCGCATTCTATTCACCCAAGCTCGCTTGTTTGCAGAACACTAGTGAGTCCGTCCCCACAGCTGGCCGGTCCCTCACAGCACTGGTCTATCAGATTGCACGCTCGCGCACTCGCACGCCTACTCTGCCGCCGATCCTGACAGTGCCAACCGAGTGGCACTCCTGTGCACTTGAAAGCTACCTGTTGTTTATCTACCACTTCCTCTCACAGAATTCTTTCCCCTGAACTTTCCTCCCTCACCTTTGCATCTTTTGGAGCACTTCTCTTCCTCTCTACCATCATCCGCAACCCTCCTGCTTTGCTTTTGCATCTTCTTCGGCACCTTTTGGATAGCCTCATCTCGACCTTCTCTCATCTCACCCTTCTCTCATCTTCCCCCCATCCCAACTTCGAGCCTGGACGACACCATGTCTGCCAAGCAGGTCACTGTTTTCCCCATCGGGGATCTTCCTGCAGAGCTTCTTATTCGTGTAAGCTCCTTCCTGTCCTTGCGGTTCGCTTCTCGCCTTGCGCGAGCCAACAAGGAGTTCCACCGAAATCTGAACATCGAGCTCTACAAGCGAAGCCGCCAAGGCTGGTTTCCTCTTGCTTTCGGTGCTTGCACTGGCAATATCGACACCTTGGCCCTTTGCATCGAAAATGGAGCCCCTATTGACTTCAAAATTCGAGAAGTCGGGGGAGAGTTCCGTTGGTGCGGTGAAAGCCACTACCAGGTCGGTGGATGGCGAGCTCTCCGCCAAGCTATCGACAAAAACAACTCTCAAGCTGTCAAGTTTCTCCTCGATCACGGTTCCTGCCCCAACTCTACTCCTGAAGAGCTGCAAGGCAAGGGTACCGGTGAGCCTCCCCTTGCTCTTGTCTTCCAGCGAGGACCTCGAGCACCAGTTGAAGCCAAGGCTATCGCCATTGCTCTTCTGGACGCTGGCGCCGATACTAGCGCTGTCTCTGAAACTCAGAGAGAGGAACTGTTGAAGATGAAGGAGATTGATGGCTACTTTGCCAAGGGTTGGGCCTAAGGCTGTGGTAAGTACATGGAACTACATCAACGTATTCCTTGAACGGCACTAACAAGGTGAGACAGGAATATATTTATTGTGTGCCGCACCGTCATTGGAGTGACTGATGCGACTTGTACACCTGACCGGTTGAGATTTGACTTTACTGGAAGAAGTCGCTATTGATTATGACTTTGGAGAAAGATTTATCTTGGGCTTACAGTTGAAAGACGAAGATAAATATATCGTGTGTGCCGGCCCGAAAACCGCCAGCTCCCGAAGGCGCCGGAGAGATCACGTCGTGAGACTGGGCAACATAACATGTCCTCTCCTCCAGAGGGCGCATTGATGGACTCAGTGGGAGAAAATGCCCATCTCAAGAAAGCTGTCGCCCTCTGGTGATATTGAAAGGCAGAAAATGAGTTCTTTTTGGTATGTCACATCTCAACTCTCCAACGTACTCTCAACTGACATACTCCGAGGATAGAATAGGGGACGTGAGCTGGGTTTAGAAAAGACTTATTAGGGGGTAGTGAAGAGTAGTAGCTGAGTGCTCATACCACCCACGCACTTTCTTCACTACCACCAACGAAAGGTAGTCTCGCGGGTTAGCTACACTCCAGTCAGGTTCCTCTTGCCCGTGCAAGTTCTAAGCTGGCTGTTAACCGCTTGCTGGACGGCTGAAGCCTACCAAGGGCATCAAC
>QGED01000229.1:0-28530 GCA_004367475.1 Fusarium camptoceras | reverse complement strand
ACCCCATCCCTCCTTCCCCCATCCCCGTCTCGTCTCCTGCTTGTCTTGTCTTGTCTCTCCCGCGGAAGGCAAACCCAAGCCTCCACTCCCTCCACCCTCCTTCTTGCACCTGCACTTGCACTGTAAGGTAGTCTAGCTCACGGGCCATCGTCTATTTCCTCCTCCACATGCCATGCTCTACCCTTAACGCACCCCGCAATCTTCCTGCATCTATCTCCCCAGGTCCAGTTCCAGCTCCAAATCCAATTCTGTATTGCTCTGCTCCTTCTTTTCTTTCACTATCTTTTTTTTTTTTTTTTTTTTTTTATCTCTCCTCGAAGTTTTCCACCCCACACCTCGATATCAAGTAGCAAACATAACCGGTAAACGCTCGAGGTCTTGAACTCTTAGAGTACACTCTTACGATGCTTGCCATTCAGTCTATGGAAGGCCCTCCTAGGCCTCTTCCTGGCCCTCCTCCTACCCTCGTAGGCTCAGAGTCGACTGAAGTGCGCCAGCCAAAGCCCAAGACTCTTCCCTGCAAGTACTGTAGCAAACGATTCAGGTTCGTCGTCTCTGCTTCACTCGAGACTTTGTTGTGGGCTAACCAGATTCTCGATATATAGACGTGTCGAGCATGTGCAGCGTCATGAGCGCACTCATACGAAAGAGAAGCCGTTCTCATGTGGTTGGGATCGATGTGGGAAGACATTTGGAAGAAGGTACGTGATTCTTTAGTTCCGCTCTGTTCCCCCGTTTCCCAGGCCGTCCCACCCAGTCACTCATATACAGTAACTGAGTCACCACTCACTCGTCCACTCAATCCCCAACCTGTGTCAATTCTTGATCTTCACATTTCCTACTGTTCTTTCATGACCCATCCCAACCGGGACTCACCTTTGGACTCATCTTTGTCAAAACACTTGCTTACATGGATATCAGGGATCTTCTTGTCAGACATGAGAAGCTTGTGCATCTCAACGAAGGTAGTAAAGACAACAACCGGCCAAGGAAGCTGTCATCCAATACATCTTCAACCTCACATAAGAGTTCCATTTCTGAGGGCCAAATAAATACTGAGGCTATCGGACACCAACATCCTAACGTTTCACGACCACCGCCGCCTCAGCAACCTCTACCACAACCTCAGGTTTTTCACCATGGCCCGCCTCCAGGTCCCCAACAAAGCCCTCAGGACCATCGGGCACAGCCTCGTTCGGCTGCCTGTAATCTTGATTTGCTATCCGATGCAGCCCTTGCGAGTTCAGTGACACCTGTTCAGAGAAATGCAGCGCCTGCGACTCTTCCACCACATTCTCCAGAATCTCGAAGAAAGAGCAGTTATGGGGAATCTATTGTCGCCTACACAACCGAGCGTCCTCGGGAGGATCAACCCCTGGGATCGGGCTATGTACCTCAGCAACCACCTCCTGGATCTTACGACGATTACAACCCTTTCCTTGACGAGTTCGCCGCTTCTTCTCACTTTTTGCCCCCGAGTTTCGAAACCGAGCAGCAAATGATGTACTCTCGAAGCCAGGGTAGTGCTGCCCAACGTCGCTTGTCGAAGTCTTCATTCTTTCCAGGTCGTTTCCCACCTATGCAGACTGAGGCACGAGATCCTGCCGACCCTGCCGTCCGAGGTATTGATGAAGCAGCGCGACAATCTGCCCTCCGTATCTCAGTAGCCGACCACACTGTGATAAAGAACAGACTGGACGAATTCTCAGCAGTTTTACCAAACGACTTCGTGTTTCCCTCAAGACATACACTGACGCGATTCCTGGAAGGCTATATCAGTGGACTTCATGAACATCTGCCCTTCCTCCACCTTCCAACCTTCTCACCTGCCGAGGCCGCGCCTGAGTTGCTTCTTGCTATTCTCGCTGTAGGAGCCCAGTATCGTTTCGAAAAGAACCGAGGATATGCCCTATGGTATGCTGCCAAGGCTGTGGCGATGGAGCAGATCCGACGAAGGCGAATCTCAGAAGTCCATGCCCTCTTGCCAACTGCGGCTGCTTACAGTCCTCACTCAACACGTCCTTCACCAAGTGCCACATACCGCCACTCCTTTGCTTCTGCGCAATCCGAGCGGCCAACAACCCAGGACACTCATCGTGAGCCTTAGTAAGTCACATTCTAACCTATTGACAGAGCTTTATTCCCTAACTGTTTATTTAGCTCTCCAAATACTCCCCAAGCTCGCATTGAGACTATTCAAGCAGTTTTGCTTCTTTTTGCTGTCGGTCTTTGGGGTGTGCCGACTATCCTGCACGAGGCATTGTCGTTACAGAGTAATCTCGCCATCCTGATCCGGGAAGAAGGTCTTGTGGCAGAAGTGAACCAAAGCGTGGTCAGTGATTGGGAAACATGGATTCGACTTGAGACCGCAACAAGGACGAAACTCGTTGCCTACTGCTTTTTCAATCTTTGCAGCATTGCGTACAACATGCCACCATTGCTGTTGACGTCTGAGCTCAACCTCCTATTGCCACAGAGAGGCAAGCTTTGGAGGGCTGAGACGGCATGGCAATGGCAGGAAGTACGACAATCGACACCGATTATCGAGCTCACCTTGCACGACGCTTTCTCACGACTATTTGGCCGGACAAACCAAGGCCTCCCGCAACATCTATCGTCTCTTGGTAGTTATGTTCTCATTCATGCACTTATACAGCACATATACTTGCTCAAGCAGACATCTTTTGCGACTGGCCTTCCATACAACATTCATCGAACCATGAAGCCTGAAGATGTCGAGGAGGTTTCGCAGGCACTGCGCGTGTGGCAGACCAGCTTCGAAGACCAGCACCAGCTCAGGGCTGCAGAATCGGGGCATTACAGCATATCGGATTCAATTGAGGGCGGGACTTTGGATTACACGGCGACAGCCTTATTGCGACAAGCGTACATCCGACTCTATACTGATGTGACTCCGTCGACCGCGCTCGAGACTCGGGATCCGCTTTTGGTGGCGTCGGCCTTGAGTAGGACCCCCTTACTAGTACGAAGTCTAAGACTGCACAGGGCAGTGTTCCAGGCGATCCATGCCCTGTCTATGTTAGTCAAGGCGGGTGTCAACTACGTAGCCAGGACGAAATCGGCCGAATGGAGCATTCAGCACTCATGTAAGTACTAGCTGGATACAACCCCGCATTGTCTCTTGATTCGATTACTGACTTGACTTAAACAGTATGCAATTTTGAGTGCGCCATCCTGGTATCTAAGTGGCTCTTGACGATTGGTGCGATTGGTCCGCATGATGCGCCTGCCTCTCAGGAGGAGACGAACTTGCTGGATATGGTGCGCCGTATGCTTGACGAGACTGAATTTGCAGTCCCGCCAATCGACCCATCACTTTCGGGGCAGAATGATGTGCCATCAAGCGACAGTGCTAAGCTACGACAACTGGCTGTTGCAGTTGTGCGACTGTGGGCCGAGACCTTCAAGGGAACACATATTTTCGAGACTGTCAAGGTTATGGGTCAAAGTCTGGATGCATATGCGGACTTGATCGAGAAGCCAACGGATAGAAGTCCCCCGGTTCGATTGTTGGAGCCGAGCGTTAATTGATAGGACATGGTGAAAGATTACTTGATATGCCCAGCAATGGGACTGAAGGGAAGGGATTTATTACGAATTTCAGGCGTTGGAAGAGATGGGATGAAAATACATCCATCCATTAGGGACTGCAATAGTTGGGAAAACCAGTGTGGTTATGATGATTCACTATATGGTATATCCTGTACATCAAGGCGTTGTCAAGCGGTTTTTTTTTTATATGATCATGTTTGATTTAAACACTGCAAACTAAGCAGGAGTTGAGGTTCTCAATACTAATTGGAATCTAGTTGATGAAATGAAATTGATTTTTAATTACTTAGTGACCAACCCGTGACCTTGTATATATTCTGACTGCTGATGAGGAAGCTTTGGTTGTTGTTCCCCGCAAAGCTGGACTGCTACCGCATGTGAGAGTGGAGGACCGAGCCGAGTGTGGGGGAAGAAGTGGGCCCTGACTGGCATCATACCTCGGCACCTTTAAGGTTGGGTTGCCGATGGACCATGGTCTGTCTTGGGGTCATGGTCATGAGGTAGTTTAACCCCTTATGAAACTTGATCGACGTTGGTACCTGGAAAATAAACAGCCTCGGTCATTTTCTTTCTCTCTATCTATTTTTCTTATGTGAGACGGCCTAGACTAGGTACCTAGATAGACGTAGATATACAGCATCTCTCGTTCTACCGTCGTTCAAAATCTTTCCTTTTCACCATCTATTCACTCTTGGTTTCATAGCAAGTCAGTCATCATCATGCCTTTTGCGACTGAACTCACAAAGCGACTGGGCATTAGAGGTTAGTATCATAGCTCTTTCTCCTCTGAATCTCCATGCTGACTTACCACCAGTGCCCGTCGTGCAAGGCGGCATGATGCACGTTGGTACCGCCGACCTCGCCTCAGCCGTTTCCAACGCAGGCGGTTTGGGTCTTATCACCGCCCTCATCTATCCGACGCCCGAGGAACTGCGCAAGGAGATTCAACGTTGTCGCACTCTCACGAAGAACCCTTTCGGTGTCAACATCACCCTTCTGCCTTCTATGGTCCCTCCCAACTATGCCGCTTTCGCCCAAGCCATCATCGACGAGGGTATCAAGGTCGTCGAGACAGCCGGTAACTCGCCTGGTCCTGTTATCACGCAGCTCAAGAAGGCTGGAATTATTGTTTTGCACAAGTGCACCACGATTCGTCATGCGCAGAGCGCTATTAAGCTGGGCGTCGACTTCCTGAGCATTGATGGCTTCGAGTGCGCCGGCCACGTGGGAGAGAGCGACATCACGAATTTCATCCTTCTTAGCAAAGCGCGTCAGACACTCGGTGTGCCGTTCATCGCCAGCGGTGGTTTCGCAGACGGTTACGGGCTTGCTGCCGCGCTGTGCCTGGGCGCTTGTGGTATCAACATGGGAACCCGCTTCATGTGCACTGTCGAGGCGCCTGTACATGTCAAGGTCAAGGAAGAGATTGTTCGCGCGCAAGAGACCGACACAACACTTTTGCTTCGACGATGGACAAACACTACGCGGTTGTACAAGAACAAGGTTGCCATGGACGCGCTTGAGATTGAGAAGAAGAGCGCGACGGGCGAGTTTGCAGAGGTTGCGCCGTATATGAGCGGCAAACGAGGAAAGGAAGTGTTTATCACTGGAGATGTCGACTATGGCGTAAGTCCTTCCCCTTGATCTGTTGGATTAAAAGACGAGTTTGCTAACTGATTACAGGTTTGGACAACAGGACAGGTTATGGGTTTAATTAACGATATTCCTACATGCAATGAGCTTGTCGGAAGAATTGAGAAGGAGGCCGAGACAGCGTTGAAAGAAAGACTCGCGCTGTTGGTGCCTGACTCTAAACTATAGAGCTAGATTACACTAGACCTGCGAGAACTGTTTTAGAGCTTATGTAAAGATCTGCTTTTTCTGTTTGATAGCAAATACATTGACGAGGAATTCTACACCTTAAAAATACTCTATGAACATGTAGTTTTTCCAATTCTATGCCTGTACTTGATCGAAGTCCTGTGATTTATGAAATGCGTAGTCTAGTCGATGCCGCTTCACCTGGTCTGACGATTCCGTTTGTTTCTGTGGTCGAGGTTGCTGAACGATGAGCTCTGGCACGCTCCGATTCTCGAGGGACCACTCCTTTGCTTGACAGAGACTCACACCCGTCTCAATGAGGGAGATCTTGCCTCCGGGTCTTCCCATGCTCCACCCTGCAGGTACAGTTCGATGGCCAGAATCGTACTTTACATCATCCGTGAGATGGAGGTTCATCTCCAGAATTGCGCCGCGGAGACCGCAGTACACGGTACCCGAAAGATCAGACGCTTTTGCTAGACAATAGATCCTGTCGTAAGTTGGACTGCCAATATGAAGCGTTGCGTCGGGGCGCCAGTAGTTTCGCCTCGATGTACTATGCCAGTTGCATAATAGCCCAGTTTGGGGATCGCAGCCCTGAGGTTGACAGTCTGGCGCCCAACCCTGCCTCCACATCTTGTGGTCGTCCTTCTGGCTGGGGAAAGGCCACTGTGTTGTGCATGGAAGAGCACTTGAGTGGTGGTACGGCTTGGGGTACCTGAAGTCGAATAGACGAATATCTGGTGCCGTGTTGCTGCCAGCTACGAAACGTTCAGTGCCGTATACTAAGAGAGAACTGCCTGCTTCGTAAGGCTGGAAACGATCACGGTAAACTGCGTCCTGAGCTGAAGGAGTTCTGATATCCGAGAGTCTTTGAAAAGGTGTAAGTAGCTGGTTCTAGCAGACGTAAAGGAGCACTCACCTGTATGTACCGTCGTCCCATGTACTCAAGAGGAGATTCTCATTGCCTCTGACAGGCTCAATCGCTCGAACCGTCGTTTTCTCGCCCATTCTCAATTCGGTTAACTTGGCAGCATCATCGAGCGGTCTAGGATTGCTAGCAGCGTTCATAAAGTGTATACCAGTTGGCGTGAGCTGTCCCCAGCGAAGGGGGTTTTTACTTCCGCCCAGAGCACAAGCCACTACATCTCTACTCATGAACTTGGTACTTCGCAGGAGCGACACCTCGTCGTTGGGACCTGTCTTTGAGAAGTCGTAGTACTCCATAGGGGCCAGCTCGGCATCGTCCGATTCTGAGAGATTGTAGAGGGTGAAAACGGAGCCTTTGCCTGCTGCGAGAAGATTCGCCTCAGAATGCCACTGCAGTGATGAGACTGCCACTTGTCCGGGAGACTTTCGCATAGGATCAGAGGCATGATTCTGCAAAATCTCGCCTGCTGGCTTCAGCTGTCGCGAAACCGTTGTGAAGTTGTCTTTGCCAGATAGGATTTCGAGCTCTCCACCGGCCCTGCCAACGACAACACCTGGCTTTCCATCACTCTCTATGACTGATACTGCTGTGACATCTCCAGTGCCTGCTCGATATCCATGAGTCGGGCCTTCAATCTGATGCCAGGTATCAGGCTGCCCATTCACAGGCTTTATCCTCACCATAAGATTCTCGCCCACACCAGCCGCAACAACCTCATTCTGAAGCGATGATTCAAGACGAGCATCGAGAACAGTATGGAACAAGACCGACTGACTTCCAGCAACCCTGCGCTGAAATCTTTCCGGCTGCTTCTTCTCATGCAGAACATTGATCCAGAACCCACGTTTCTCCCAGCAGCGATCTAGATAGGTCGCGCGGTCCGCAACCCTACCCCATTGAGTCTCGGAGTTTGTAGCTATATCCAACGAAGGAAATCTGGTCTTGACAAAAGTCCGCCACCCATCCTGTTTCACAAGAGAGTGAAGATGTTTGGTCAGGGCTGAGACGTGAGCTACGTCACGTGCGGTGTCGAGATGCTCGACAATATCGAGAACGAGATCATCTGGAAGACTTGCTAGAGATGTCTTATCCATGGTTCTTTCTTGGTTGGGACGTTGGGTGTTGTATAAAGGGCATTTCGCCGAGAAATTCTAGACTAAGTGGTTGTGATGGCGTATTTTTCTCACCCTGCGATTCAATGAATGAGTCGTTCAGGTTTATCGAGGAACAGAATTCGATTCTGGCGGGTCCATCAATTACGAGGGAAACAAGTGGAATATTTTTGTGTACTATGAGAAATGTAAAAATTGTTCTAGAGCGAGAGAATAATCTTATAGTAACAACTTCCCGGTGAGTCAGGATTTATCAAACCTATCAATCAATCAATAGATGCTTACTGTCTGTCTGCCTAATCTAGAATTTAGGAAGCAGAGCGTCATTGCGGGTCTTGAACTATCTTTTTCTTTCTTGATAATTGCATACCTACATAAGAAACAGCTTGGAGAACTAACTATTCTCAATCTGACAGCAGTAAAAGGTTTGTACACAAATCATGTATGTGTCTTCGTTGTTTTCTCGTTGGATACAGTACAGTAGCCTTTACAATCTGATTTTGGCAAAAGAACAACCAAAGCCAAGCAAACCATCCCTTTGTTGATAATTTCATGATGCCCGCCTCGTACCGAAAAGCCACAACAATAATAAAAAAAAGATCAAACATGAAAACACTTACGTATCTGTAGTTTCCTTTCTCTATAGGAAGTCCCGTTATATTGCATTTTGAGATGCAAAGTCTCGTCTTCGTCTCTCGTGTCCGGAGTGCTCACTGATACACTCCAGAAATACCCATCGCCAGAGTACCTTTATTCCCAGAAGGTTCACTCAAAAAGTAGAAAAAGAAAGAAAAGAAAACCAAGAGAAAGAGAAAGAAAACTGTATCCTAAATGGGGCGTAGACATTATGACCTGCCCCTGGGTAGGTAACCCAACGTATGGTAGCAACATTGTGCTACGGGTCCTCACAAAGCTGTAATGCTTTAATGGAGGTATCGCGGGGTGCTTGCCCCTCTACCATCTTAGACCAATTTCGACCCAAGACTGGCTTTGTATCGTGTATGGTTCCGTTGCCTCGGTAGATCATGAAATATAGTTGGCTTCTTGGGAACGGAAGATTAGAAGACTTCCAATCGAGGTCAGCATAGAGAAGGTATTTGACAGGAGCTGACACCCCATTGGGAGTCAATATTTCTCTATACACAGGTGGGGCATCAACCACATATGGGAGCCTCCCTGAAGCAGTTCGGATTTTCCAAAGATAGTCGTAGGACATAAAGCTGTACTTTAAGTCATCGTTGAAGTAGACCTTGTCGTGGGATACGTATCCATTCTCAAAGGTCATTCGGACAGATGGGTCATTGGCGTTTGGGTCCAGGTCAGGCAGTGGTACCCTTTGTTGAACCTCATGGCTTATCTCTTCTAGATGATCCTCGAGCTGGATATGGTTCATGTTGTGGGGCATGAAGTGGTCTTCGTATTCTTTGGGCGAGTTGAGAACCAAGTCTCCGATGGTCGATGGCATTCTTGAGATAATGTTAGACGAGAGAGGAAATGGGGGTATACGACAATACTAACCCAGTGTCTGCCTGAGTCACAGCCGCATCTGGTTCTAAGAAGACATATCCTTCATCGACACTTGGTATATCGAAGTCGATGGCACAGGGAGTAGATGCCAAGTCCGGGTTCTGGTGATAAGACTCATGCACAGCAGCTGAGGGCGTTGCAGTGAACGTATTGTGTTCGATCTCATAGGATTCTTGAATACTGTCGTTACGTTCGGCAGGGGCATGAACCTGTCTATCTTGCGGGTGGTCCTTTGGAGCTCTGGGGCTCTGGTCTTGCCTCACTCTGGTGTTCATGGAGTCTTCCGAAGAAGACGGTGCCAAGGGCCTGGTAAGAGTAGTCGGGCCAGTCCTCGGCGGTGGTGGATGGCGTGGTACTCCTATCCTATAATCTCGTCCACTGCGTTTATATCTCACACGCTTGGCTTTCCGACGTGCTAATATTGTAGGGCGTATGTCGTCGATCAAAGATGGAAGGAGTATGGACCTTTCAGTTTCCTTTTTAACATTAGGTTCTCGGTTGGGGTTCGTACATCTGGAAACCATTGCCACACAACATTGAAACGGATCCCTCTGTTAGAAGTGAAGCAGATTATTTTGAGGAGAAAGGAAACGATGGTGGAGTAATAGGCAAGAGAAACCTCAAAATACCTAGCCTCCAGCTTCCTTTCAGCAGGTCTCGGGAAGCAATATGGGAAAGACCCAGATCATTGGGCCTTGGGGAATCATCAATATACTAGCAATGCCTGTGTCGCTCTCAGCAGAGCCTCAACACGGTGTACTATTGGGTAGTAATTTCCATTTCTCATCGCAGAGAGGGAAACAACAAAGCCGACTGCTACTTTGTGGATAACACACCATCGCACTGGAGGCTTGCTCTCAGATGCCAGTTCTTCTCACCTATGAGATGGTAGTATCATTTTCAAGCTACCCAACTCCTTAGCCAGGTGGTCATGCAGTCGTCTTCTATAGGAACTAAGCTGCCATGCAGGTTGACTAGGCGGATTGAAGTGAGGGGTCTGAGAGAAATAGTCGATCTGAAAGGAGGCAGGGTATGAACTGGAATAACAAAGTTGATTGCAAGGGTTCATGGGTATGGATTGAGGATGAGGCGTGTTCTATGGTGATATTGTAATTGCTGCAACTTAAGCTTGACTTGAAGTTGTCGACGGAATAGACAATTAGACTCGAGAGACTGGAGCTATTGAATTGGAATTTCCAAATCACTTCGTGCATGAAACTACCTATTCAGGCTAATGCGAAGTGATGTGATATGATGTGATATGATATCAAATGTGACGACTGGCCTCGACTCACATGAGGGTGTCTTGCCTGTAGTATGTCGTTGTTTCAGCTGCGACTTCCCTGTCTGGAGAATTCAGAGCCTGATTCTATACATGTTGGAAGGAGCACTTCTGACCCTCCCTACCTACTTCCCTATGCAACACTCCTACAGGGCGGTCGCAAAATCTGCTGACCTTTCTTTGGAAAAGGTTTGACCAGTTTGTTCTTTCTATACCTATTATAAGATCGGCCTCAATTCCAACTGCACAACCTGCTGTTCGGATGCCTCGTCAATATGGTATCGTCATTAGAGCCTCAAGCAACGCAGGACTCTACAAGTCCTGGATTCAACCCACCCTTATTCCCTCATCGGGACTGTCAATTCATTCTTTTCAATAACCATCATCATCATTATCATCATCGAGCCTCCTCAGGATCCCTATGTGAATCTTAGTCCAAGGTCGTGTAAGCCTCAATTATCCCACCTCTTCCTCTTCGACCCAGCATTGACAGACCTAACACAGAAAACCGAAGAAATGCCAAAGGACTGGACCCATGTTGACAGCAAACTCGTTATCATAACGCACTGGGAACCAACCGGTGACCATCTCTCGGCGAAACGACAGCACGAACCTCACACTCAAGTCCACATCGCTGCTCTCGTATACGGACGAGGAGAGAATGGACTCATATCCAACAAACTTGCACAGAAGCTGCTTGGTACTAGCGAGAAACAAACTACCGAGTTCCCTCCTGTTGTTTCGATCTCCTGGGCATATGATGGGCCTGACCAGAACCTCGAGACCAGCCAAGTTCATATCGTTCCCGAGCTAGAGCAAGACCTTGTCCTTGGAGACAATACTGACGACCTATACGAGAGTGTTCATCTCAGTCCCCCAGCAGTACCGTCGCCTTGTCAACTCAATACTAGAGCAGGTTTCGAAAAGCACGGCATTCTGCCTGTCAACAAGACGTCTGAAGACAGGTTCAGACATTTGGTCAACCTTCATCGCCCAAAGGCTCAATCGCGTATCAGCGACTCCGAAGATATGAGTTCAGAGCTGGTCAAAGTCGAGAGATTGTCACTTGGTAGCCCCGTTCGCTCCTATAGCGACAGTATAGGTGGCTCAGATGGTGCCTATTACAACGCCGCTGCACATCTGCGACGCACTCACTTTGAACCTGGCAGTTGGGACTGGGAAACTGTGTCTATTGCTTCGCAAGCAAACTCGTCTGTCTCCAACTGGTCCCTTATAGATGATGAATCTGGAGAAAAGGGGCAACAGGAAGTGACACAACGGGATCAACAGAACGACTTTCAGGGGCATCCGGGTCATCGCTTTTGGGTCTGGGACCGTCAAAGACAACTCTGGCGTCGGAGAGGGCGTAGCGGACTGGAAAAGGGGGATTGGTTTATCGAGCCATCCTCCCAATAACAGTCAATTGAGAGTAAACAATGCATATCTTGAATCGGCCGAACACGGAAGGCTGAAGGCAGAGTCCAGGTATACTGGCACGGTAAGTGTTCTTCTTGCTATATGTATTTAAGGGGTTTAGATCTATTCGAATGACTTTGTGTAATCTCTAACGTTTGTGATTATGTGTCATTCATTACTGGGTTAAGGCTGTTTTATTTAGGTTTCACAAGACCAGATTGTCTGTTAAGATGGTATCTTGCATTTTCCAAGGCAGCATAGGGCCAAACTATATTTGCATTGTGGTTGCTATCCAACCATGATATATGCTCGCAAATAAGAAACGCCATACACCCAAAAACACATCATTCTCCCCAAAACGACGCCTTTCAATGCTTGGATCATTATAACAAAAGATGCAGTGCTCGTACGCCCTTTTCCGCCGCGGCGATATGCCAAGGTCGAACATCCATCTCACGATCTGTGACGCCCCTGGCCCTGGCCAAAGTACCAAGACCTCTGAAGTAACAGAGCATTTCTCTAAGAAGAGGCTCATACGCGCGAGGAGTAGCCTCAGTGTGTACAAGATTGACCTCCATCACAACTGGAGGATCTTCAAGCTTGATACCCGTTCTCTTGATTAAGTAGCCACTGGCAAGTGCGGGTCTGACTTCCAAAAGGGTAGTTGAGTTACCAAGTCGATGTCCAACGATGGCGCCCCATGTTTGGTCGGTGGCATCAATCAGGAAAGAGTCAGCATCTGGTTCTGTAGCACTCTCAGCACCCGGTGTAGCAGCCAGTGTACTAGTTTCCCGCATAGGAGTTGCTGGGGTTGTTGTCTGCTCAGGCGAAACGATGTTGGCCTGGGGTGTGGACACCGGTGTCGAGTAGAACGCCGAGGTTGCCGTATGAGGAATTTTGACGATGGGCGGCACAAGCTGCAAGGATGGACTGGTGTCGACTGACATTAATATCATCGTGAAAGAGTACTTGTCATCGAGAGTTGATGCGGCTTGCCACCACTCGACTTCTTTCTGATCCATCGGTCCTGACTTTGTGATGATCACTCGCCAATGTACTTTCCAAATCGAGATCATAGTCAACGTCGTCGCCCAGATTTCAGCCATAATGGCCGCTTTGTGCTGAGAAACAGATCGATCAGGGGCCCTGCTCCTCGTAATAGAATAAGATGCAGTCGCCTGTCGTTGTCCCCGATTATCGGTCCATGCAGCGGTTATCCATCGACCATCAACACTTTCGGCGTACCCAACATGGATACATGAGTTCTCATGCATTAGTGATTGCGAAGGTGAGGTTGTCAACTTGAAGTCGATCATTCGAGGGGGAGGTTGCTCAAGCATTACTGCCGGTGCAGGGGTAGGGCCACCAAACTCAGCACCCAAAAACAATGTGCACCTGTCGTAGGTTTCTAAACAGAGTTTGATCATCTCGGCAGGAGTTGGAACAACTAGAGACGTTGTGGAAGATATCAGATCCGACGACACCAGTTGCAATACTAGTTCGTTATGTGGAGACTCTCTACGGGCTGCTAGAAGGTCGCTATACTCGTCAAAGAAGCGGTAGAAAGTAGTGCAAGCTTCAATGATAGACGTGGGGTTATCAGGTGAGTAGACGAAGTATATGACCAGGTTCTTGTCCTTCGACTTCAATTCTTGTAGAGAGCTTCGGAGCACTTCCATGCTTTCCACTAGAGCGGAGCCATGACCAGTGATAGTTGCGTCAGGTGAGGTTGAGATCCTATCAATCTCATAAGGCAGAATGCCATCGTCCCAGTCTCCAGATAATGCTAGGTTATTGAAGGTGCCTAGCTTCAGGGATTCGTATACGCTCTTCAGGCGGCTGGTAAAGCTTCTGACGTGATCTGCCATTCCTTTCCAGCCAGGAAAGATACAAAGAGCAGTAATATCCTTCGCTCCCCATGAAGGCGATAACCCCAGCCCTTCCCAGAATGACATGGATGATGGAAGTACTGATAGTTTCGTTTCTGATCTGCGAACTTCAAGATGAGGCACAGGAATCTGGTAGAGGTTGTTTGCGCGCAATTGCTCTACATTGGTATCTCTGCCAGGGATCGGTCGGGGCTGGAGACGGTTTGGTTGTCCAACAAGTGGGAGATCTAGGATCTCGAGCAATCCTTTCAGTCGCACCGCCGTAGCGCTTCCCAGAGTCGCCGGGATGACGCTGTGGAGAAGTTGGAGCGAGTTGCGGGCAATACTGAGCTCATGGCCTCGCATTGTTGCAAGCGAGACTGACGACTCATTCCTATGATCAATGCCAATGTCAAGTCGGCCAGTAGCAGCTTGCTCAGTAACTATCTGTGCAACTTCGACAAAGTCATGGTTAGAAAGTCCCACCTCCGCGCTGAGAGGCTCCGGATCTAAAAAGAAACGATGGAGTGGCATTTCCGGTGACTCTGTTTTTGATAATTTGGGAAGTTCAATCGCGAGTTGCTCTTCTGCAGTGTCATCTAAAAATTCCGCCTCTCGCGATGTCGTGGCTTGTGAAAGGGCATCATCATCCACAACGGTTCGTTTGACACTGGACTTGACAGGCGAGACGGGGCCACCAGAAAGCGAACTCAGGTCATCCGCCTCTGAATCGATGTCACTATCTTCTGAGAAGGATGCATTCCCATTCGTTTTATGATGGTTTGCATGGTTAGTGGGTCCGTCTACGCCAGTCAAGCTTCTTATTAAAGAGGCACCAGGAAGTGTCCTAGAGTCTGGTTTGATCTTCCCTTGCCGTTCAAGGTATTCGTCTCTCGATAAACCTTGAGAATCGCGCTTGAACTCTACGTCGCCCTGATCCTTTGAGAAGTCAAACGCGCCACCCTGTTCGTACTTTTTGTTGATCAGTGGAATCTTGGGATCGAACTCGACTTTCTCGAAAATACTGCTCTTTCGTCGAAGAGGGGCTTGGAAGGTGAAGTTCTCCTGCGTAGGACTAGCCAGTGATGCTTTGACTCGTTTGAACACAGTATCGGGATCAAAGGGGCTCGATCCTCGCTTGTTGGAATTTGATCGCTCAGTCTTGATCTTGTGGTTGAGCTCGTCGTTGAGAGAACTCCTGGCGTGTTTCAATTGTGGTTTTGCGAATTCTGGTTTTGTGAAAACGGGCTCATGATGTTTAGGTTTGGGCTTTACCTCAGGCTGAGGCTCGATAGCTTTCTGGGGCTCCGGTTGCGTTATCATTGGTGGGGGCATCATTTGAGGGGGTGGTGGTGCATGCGAAATTGACTGTAGGTCCGCCATGTCTATGTCCATGTCGTTACCGCCAGGGCCATCAAAAAAGTTGAAATCATCTTCTGTCACATCATGATCACCAAACACGTCACCGTCCATATCGTTTATGATATCCTCAGATTCACCAAGCAAGTTGCTGTCGCTTCGTTCTCTCTTCTGTTCGTGACCACCATCCCATGCATCGTTATCAACGTCGGCCATTGGTGTCACTGTCGGCATCGTGATATCGGCGTCAACGACTGCGAGAGTTGGAGGGAGGTTGTTGGGACTGGAGGTCACTGCGTCTAGAGAAGGTGTAACTCCGAGGTGTTGTTGAATTGCATCAGGAGGAGTCGGATACATGACACCAACAGCGGCCGTACTGGGACGCCGAACTGATAGTGGAGATTGTCCATTGAGGTTCTGGGCTTGGGAGTTAGCACCGTTGGCCTCTTTTTGGACAGCATGTGCACGCTCGGCTTTGCGCTTGGAGATCCTTTCTTCCCTTTCGGAAGTACCGCCAAACCATTCACGGGCATCGCCCAAGGGGTCGTGACACTCCTCGTGACCACTCAGCATGGTCTCTCCTAAGCGATGAGTAGTCGATACTTCCAAGGACTTCTTACGGAAGCAAAGAGCCCCTGGCCATGGCACATTTGCGCGTAGCCGTTTCGGCTCTCCATCCGCATCCTGCGAAGTAGGTTTTGTGATAAGAAGGTTGACCCATGAACCAGCTTTGAAACTAGATGGATTAAGTCCGCAATATTCAAGTGCTTTGAGACACGAATGCTTCCAGAGCGAATCATGTGTGTCTGGGACGCTTCTGACACTCAGCGCTTGTGTGTTCGGTGTCTGCGCGAGACTCCGGTCCGCATCTCCGTTGGTAGAGCCATGTTTAGTGGCGAAAACTCCGTAGGGGGCAGCTAAAATCGAACAGCCAGGTGGGGAGGTATCGCCAGAAAGAGCATCTTCTACTGTGGCCAGGTTCTTGCAATACGAGAAACTAAGACTGACCACAAGAGATCCGGTAGTTGTGAGATAAGTTTTAAATGTACCAATAACAGGATTGGCTTGCAAAGAACCCTTTTCGTGCTCATTCGCATCGGCTTGTAGTGGTGGTATTAAGATCGTCCTGTAGTTAAGGGGAATTGCCATGGAGTGGCTGCAGAACGCAAAAGCTATCGAGGATATTATTGCGATGATAAATTGTTCGTATATGATCTTCGGCACTGGCTGCGTCGTCCTGGTATCGATAGTCTGGACTGGAAGTTGGGCACCCCCTTCGGCCAGAGCCCCTCCAGCAGTCTGAATTGGTGAGATCAAGGGGTTGCGCTGATGTGGTTCAGTGGAAGACGTGGTCGCGGCTGTATTTGCTGAAGCACTTTGAGTGGTGTTTCCCGGAATTCGACTCTTTTGTAGGGCCGCAGGTTCGAGTGTGCCCTCCTCGACCATTCCCAGCGTGTAACCGCAAGCTTCGAGACTAGCACCCGAGCCAAAACTGACAGCCTTGGTTGCTCCATCTCTGTTGGTGATCTGAAAGACCCATATTCCTCCTCGGTCGGCGTCGTAAGAGACTAGCTTTCCTTGATCACGAAGGGTACTCTGTATTTCGAGGGCGGATGATTGGAAGCTATGCGATTGGTCTGAAGGTGGCTCATAGATGCGAAAGGCTATCGACGCGATATTATTCTGCAGGTCCAAACGTCAGATTTCAAATGGTAATAAGGGGCCTCGTCACTGACTATCGACAATGTATTCGTTTCATATTCGCTGGTCTCCATTGCGAAAGCTTCCAAGTCGCTCCGAAGTCGCAATCGTGAATGCGGCTTGAGGCACGACGGCTAGGCGCAAGCCTAGATAGGCCTGATAGTTATCGTCGTCACCGTTAAGATCAGTTGAGGCGTAGGTTAACACAGCGGTCCTCGGAAGATAGTTGTCAAAATTGTACTTGTTGGAGCCGTCGATTCCCCGGACTCCATCTCAACGAACGAGATACTTATGCCGAGCAAGCAGCACGGGGATGGCGCCGCGGAGAGCTTGGTTTGCTCAGTCGGTGAGACGAAGGTTCGAACTGCAACAGTTAAGGTAGAGTTAAATCATTAGTCGTGCTGCCTTGTAGGTAGTAGCTGATGTGTCGACAATGTGTATTAAACCGATGCTCGATAATGCGTTGGATATCTGTCGCGACCAGACTAAGCTTTGGCGGAGATAGAAATTCAGTGGAGGTGCGCGCGGAAGAGCCAGGGCCTCAACTAGGATGGGGCGCCGCCCAAGTGATCAGGGACGTTTTAGGGGGTCCCTGATGGAATGTTTGATAGCGGGCGTCAGTGGTTTTGGTGGTCAGGTTTAGGGACAGAGGTAGGGGCCCTTCAAGGGACCGGGTTTGTTACGGACATAGCATATTGCCTTCCATGATAGACAACTACCCGCCTATGGGTTACTTCACCGAAACCCGGTCACCGAGCTCACCGAGCTTAGTGGGGCACTTTTTTCTTCACCTTGATTTTTTTCCAACTCTACCTAGTCCAGGTCGCATCCGCCCAAGAATCGCAAACCTTGCTTATTACTTGCAGTACAGGAACCAACCTTTGTTCTTGTGATTTCTCAGGAACACCTTCGCCATGAAGTTGTCTAACCCGGGAACCGTTCCCGTATATACAATCTCGGGCGCCTCTACAGCCCGACCTCTTCCCGACTGGCTTGCGCGACGCAGAAAGCGAAGTTTGAAGGATGATGCCGAATACCAAAACCGTGTCGAGCTCCTACAAGATTTCGAGTTCGAGGAAGCCAGCAACTGCATCCGTGTCAGCGAGGATGGCGACTGGATTATGAGCACCGGCACATACAAGCCGCAGATGCATGTTCACAACTTACCTCAGCTGTCGCTTTCTTTCGCCCGCCACACGAACTCTCTCAACCACTCTTTTGAACTTCTATCATCCGACTACTCCAAGTCTATCCATCTACAGACCGATCGCCGCCTCGAATTTCACACTCCCATGGGCTGCCACTACGAAGTTCGTCTTCCTAGATATGGTCGAGACCTTGTCTACGATCGACAGTCCACCGAGGCTCTTGTGCCATCTGTTGGTTTGGATGGTGATGGCAAGGGTGAAGTATTCCGTATGAATCTAGAATTGGGACGTTTCATGAAGTCGTACCAGGTCGATGTTGGTGGCGACGACGAATTGACCGGCGGTGGTTTACAAGGAGGCATTGGGGTCGGCAGTGTCAACACTGCGGCTATTGCTGAGCACACTCATAACTTGCTTGCTTTCGGTACCTCGATAGGAACAGTCGAGTTCTGGGATCCTCGATCCAAGTCCAGAGTTGCCCTGTTGGGAGGCCACGAAGGTGAAGTCACAGCACTTGATTTCAGTCCTTCTGGTCTGTCTATCGTGACTGGCTCGTCGACTGGCATGATGCAAATCTTTGATCTGCGACGACCCGTTCCTCTCATGAAGAAGGATCAAGGCTACGGATTTGCAATCAAGAAGCTCATGCATATGACAACGGTCTCACAAGAGAAGAAGATCCTATCAGCTGACAAACGCATCATTAAGCTGTGGGATGAGGAGACAGGAGACCCTTGGACATCCGTGGAACCTATTGTGGACATCAACGACGTTGCTTGGTGCAAGGATACTGGTATGATCATGACAGCCAATGAAGGCAAGCAGCAGCACGCCTTCTTCGTTCCTCAGCTTGGCCCGGCGCCCAAGTGGTGCTCATTCTTAGACAACATGGTCGAAGAGATGGCGGAGGAGGTGCACACCGAGACATACGACAACTACAAGTTCTTGACGCTTCCCGAATTGAAGCAACTAAGCTTGTCTCATCTTGTTGGAAAGACCAACTTACTCCGACCATACATGCACGGTTACTTTGTTGCCTCCAAGCTGTACGAGCAAGCTAGGTTGATTGCCAACCCCTACGTCTGGGAGGAAGAGAGGACGAAGCGTATCAAGGACAAGGTTGAGAAGGAGCGCGCAAGTAGAATCAGAGGCACCAAGAAGGTCAAGGTTAACCAGAAATTGGTCGACAAGCTTCTCAAGAAACAGGAGAACAGAGAAGAGGTCGACACGAAGGCTGGTATTCTTGGCGATTCTCGTTTCAGCAAGATGTTCGAGGATGAAGCCTTCCAGGTCGACGAGAATACTGGAGAATTCCGTGCTCTTAACCCAAGCACCGCGGTGGAACAAGCCATGGAGGCCAAGGGCTCGACCCGCTACCAAGGCAAGGACTCCGATGAAGATGAGTCTAGTGATGAGGAGAAGGAGAAGCCAGTCGCCGCACCCAGGAAGAAGTCCAAGGACGAGGATGTTGTCATGCGCGTCTCCTCAACCAGCAATCAGGGACGAGCGGTCAGGGATACAGCGCTTGGTTCAAGACATCAGAAGTCAGGGCGCATCAACAAAGCTCGTGGCGAAGTTGTCGGCGAACGACAAGTGTCATTTATTCCAGAGTCAAAGAGGAAGCAGAAGAAGCGAGAGGAGGAGTTGCCTGCTGAGCCCCGAGATAAGCGAACTGGAGCTGCTCGACGAAGTGCCAGTGGCAACACATTTAGACGCATATAAGGAGGAGAAAACAGGCGCTTGGAATTCATTATCAAAAATAGCAAAGGCGTTATCGTTCAGTTCATGGAGAAAAGATGAGACAGCCCATGCGTGGAGGGCTATTATTATACATGGATGATACCCGGATCCCGTCCGTTGGAAACGCCAGTTTAAGACCACGATCATCAAATAATGTGTCAGACAACTACTCACGACCATCCTCCGTCATTGTGACTGCCAGCTAGGCCATTCTTGGGTGGCGTTCGTTGCGTTTCTGCTTATTTCCTTGCCCACTTCTTTTCCTTCCTTTTGGCCTTCGCCTGTGCTAGTCCCTTTTCCAAATCTTCAGGTCGAATTCTTGGTGTTGGCGGGACATCATCATCAATCCGTGTACGGTTGCGATGTGTTGGAATGGGTCCATCTTTGACTGAAGAAGGGAACTCTGTTCTTCGAGGTGTGAGGGCAGTAACAACCTTGCGCGCAGACTTTCTAATTGTCTCTCGCATTGTCCACTCACGCCTCTTTGCGATGAAGAAAAGAACAGCTGTGGAAACTGTATTGGAGTCAGGATATGCAACAAGACAAAGTTTTGACAACACGTACTACCAATCAAACTGACAACGACAACAACAACAATGATAGCGATCATGCCGCCTTGGGAGATGGAAACGGAGTTGCTTGAGCTGTCGCCAGCAGCCCCAGCTTCGGTACCAGAGTCAGCGCTTGGTGCATCGTTGTATACCTCGGATGCCAGCGGGAAAGCGTCTTGGGTTTGAGACATTATGCTTGAATAGGGTGTGGTTATTGGAGTTGACTGCTTTATAATGAGCAGAAGAAGGTTCACAGAACCTTGAAAGTGTATGAACCCAGCAACACCATATAATTAAGATAGAAGAAACAGAATTCTTTTCGAGAAAACAGCCGTATTGCGAGGACAGCCGCTGTATTTACATGTACGAGTATCTTTTCTTTCATCCCCCCACATACATAGTACTAAGTCCAAGCACCCCTTGATACCGTCTTAGTCCTCAACTCCCGAAGGTTGAAGACGAATGGTTATTGGATCCTCATTACTGGGTCGAGACTTGAGCACAGCATCAGGAACCGCGATATAGGTCTATACTTGATGGTGATTGGTGATAATCCAGCTCGAAGCGCTGAGCGGCAAAGCCATCAACAGGGGTCTGGCCAATAAGGTGAGCATATAGGCACTTAAGCAACCACAATGCCTGTTGCTCGTCACGCGCCAAAGGGTGATTAATGCAGGGCCGTTACTTGTGCCTAAGAGAATATTTTTTTACTACGTATATTCACAGTGATGAGCCGCTGGATTGGTTGTGCCGGACCTTAGTCTGGGGATTAAGTCGTAGTGCTGATGGATGTTGGAAAAGGGTTTCATTGTCATGTTGGTCTTTGATAACGGCGGCTGGAAACGACCTAGGGTTCAGGGTCCAAGCGTCTCTGACATCTATCCTTGAGTACCAGACGAAGCGCCCAAGGTCAGATACAAGTCTCGGTATGCTTTTCTTGCATATCTTCATAATGGCGTTAGCGGGTGTTTGAGTTTCATCTCGAGCTTGAACAACCTAATCTTGCGATAACCGCCTCGGTACAAGTTTGTGCCTAAGCGAGAAACTTGGCGATGCGATACGATGTGTTCTGGAATAGATCATAGGCGCCACACTCGACAACACAGCATGTTTCAACAACGTAGCACCCTCAGGTAAGACAACTTTTGCTATCAAGAGCAAGACCTCCATTCCAATGTCATCATTACGCCCCTGTCAAAAAGTAGACAAGGTTTGCAGAGTCAGATGTGTGCGAGCTCAATGATCATATTGAGGCCGTTATCACAAGTCACTTCTTTCTCAAACCAATAGGGACTTCTCGTTCTTTGGGACCGTCAGCCTCGAGCTGTGCATTCTTGGAAAGGGACTGAGAAAAACAACCCAAGATATCGGTTTATGGCAGTAGTTCGTCGTGGCACTATAGGTACCTTATAGCTTGACCAATATTCGTGAACATTGGAAGTTCGAAAAGTCTTGGCTCAGGCTATAAAGAAGCCAAATGTCTTCCGAGCTTCCTGCCCTCCTTCGCTTACACACATGTTGCCTAAGTTAGGTAGGTAAGTATTAAGAAGCAGATGAGGAGCCAAGTGAGGCTGATGGCAAAGTGACAGCTTTGGTCCGTAGGCACATAGTGGAAAAAGTGATACAGAAAGACAATTGCTTGAGAAAGAAAGCTTGGGACATTGCCATCATGATAGGACTGGGCAGGAAGCACCTGCCTTGATCTCAGGAGGATGAAAGGTTTTACTACTCTTTCCAGCCGAGTAGTGCTGTGTGAAGAGCCCGAGGTAATCGCACCTTCTCTAAATGTTCATTACCAGGTAATCAGAAACTCAGCGGGAAGTTACATCGTAAAGCACTTCCCATATCTTTACCAAGCCAAGAAAGTCTTGTGGAAAGAGAAACCACCTACACAGCATCTGCCCATCTGGTATTCTAAACATCGTCTCCTCCAATTCAGATGCACTAGTTCGTTACATATCCTCGCAAGCCAACTCATTTCGTCATTCTACCATACCAAGGTCATCTGGCAACCAACAAGAGAATGTCAGCTTCGCCGAACTCAAGATCCCAAGTGCCCGACCGAGGTATCTCCTTGGCACCCTTCAAGTATGTCGACGATGAGCGAGGATTCGAGAAGCTTCCCTCCGTCATCCCCGATTCACAAACTACACCGAATGAATACCTAAGTCAGATTCCAGTCAAGCGGTTCTCTGTACCAAAAGAAGAAGTCTCATTATCGAACCTCTCTGAAGGGTTCTCTTTTGGTGAAATGCAGCCACACCGTCCCGGGCAGTTCTCTCAGCGGCCCCAAGTCGAGCATTCTCAGTCTAAAGAATCCTCGAAGTTTTTCCCTGGCTCGATTAACCCCTTCCCTCGTATCTCTCCACCCAACCGACCTCGACCCCCTGATGTCCAGGTCACCCGCCCTCCACCTTTGGATTTGCCTGAAATCGGGCTGTTTGGAAGGCAGTCTTCCCCCGAGGCTCCTCCTCCTTCATCTGGTCGAGATATCACAGAGTCCCCTGGTCAACATGATCACTTCTCACCGAGATCATCGGGGATAGAATCCCAGAAAGGAACACCTCTAAAGAGCGTCGCTAGTGCCGCGGTAACATATTCTGAGAGCCCAAAGTTTGCCGTTAGAGGCACAGCCCCTATTACTAATATGCATACACCCTCCCCGAGGACTAAAGCATTTTTGAGCTCACCACAGCATGGTGAAATACCTAAGCAAATGGAAGTCTCCAGACAAGCAGAGGAAGAAGACCAGCCCGTGTTGGTTCCGGCGAGTGATCATGGTAAGCTGAGCCCAATTACTTCAGGGGCTACTCATACTGATACTTTCTAGCAGAACGACGGTTTGAGCATCTGAAGCTGCTACTTCCACACATCGCCAGGAGTGGTCCAGTTCAATATCATGCCTCACCTGGCAGCACTTGCGGTGATCTAGAGGGGCCTACTCCACAAAGTCCTGGGACTACAAGACGAAACCGCACTTCACATCGTCACAGGCTGGGGCAGCTACCCGCAAGGTCTGGCTATCACAGAGAGAGAGATTCTGATCGTCCAAATTCCAGAACAAGTAATATCTCCCGGAAACGTTCTCTCAGACGACATGTCCGGTCTCAGCCTTCAATAGCTCCTGACCGAAAGAAGCTTGCCATGCAGAATGTGGCTCAACATTGGAATGAATGCATTCAAATTTCCGAGGCCGAGCGAATTGAGGCAATCCAAGAGATCGCTCGTCTCGAGGACGATGTCCGCTGTGCAGAAGAAGCCTTGGAGAACTCAAAGCATATCGTGGCTGAAAAGGAAGCAGCAATTCAAGAGTTAAAAGACCTCTATGAGACTCGAAAAGAGGAAGGATCTTTGGCTGAGAAGGAAACCCAGAGGCTACTGAATGAGGTTGAATCCCTCCGTTCAGATCTGGCCAAATCTCACGAAGAAAAGACATCCTTCCACGAGAAGTATCGCAAAAACAAGAGCAAGCTCAATGAAGCCATCCAAGAACAGCAGGATCTTTTTATCAGAGCTCGTAAGCTCTACGATGAGATTGTGGAATTGCAGAAAGAGAAAGAGAAACGTGCCGTCGACGTCAAAGCCGTTGAAGTAGCTCTCGAAGATAGTCGAAAAAAACGCGAGGAGCTCAGAAGCTGCGTGGAACAATACCGAGCTGAGACAGAGCAAGAGACTCAAAAGAGTAAGTATCGGTGCTCCACGTGAAGGTGTTGGCTGACTGTATCGTCCAGAAAACCATACCATTGACAAGTTGAAGGCAAAGATTGAGTACCAGCAGCAGGAGCTCGATCGTGAGCGAAGCACAGCCAGTGAGCTTCAGAGCAAGCTCAAAACAGAGTCAACTCTGATAGACATGGTCAATGACATGCACTCTGATATTTGTTCACTAAAAGAGAATAATGACAGCCACAATGAATGGAGCCGGAGGCAAGATATGATGACTGACAGTCTCTTGGACAAGTAAGTGGTGCCGCTTACCTCAAGATAATCTTGCTGACAGGCTTCTAGACTCGGTCGCATGAGTGATGATGTGAAATCACTCACAGAGGGCCGAATTATAAATGACGATGTCAGATCAATGTTACAAAACTTGGAAGCCAACATCACCAATAAGTATGTATTGCTTCCACTGCCGCTTTTCTTTCACTAAAGTTTCTAGGTTGGCATCGGAGATCTACAACGTCATCTCGTCACAGACAAAGACTGAAAAGACTGCGGCATGTTTCCAAGAGACTGTCCAAAATCACTTCGAAAAGCTGCATAGTAGCATGGTTGAACGGCAGACAGCCCAATCTCGGTACAGGCAATGGCACGAGGAAGCTCACCAGGTTGTCGTTGAGCACCTGAGCAGCATGTCTGCTGATGTTCTTGAAACCCGTCAATCTTGCGAAGAACTGAAGAACAACTGGGTCGGTTTCGCTGCAAGTGACTCGGTCTGGAAGGACAGCTTCAAAGAGAATCTTCACAATGAGGTCATTAACCAGCTCAAAGACCGAGGAGCAAAGATTGACAAGCTTGAAGAGATAGTTCACCGAGTTTCTCGCGAATGGGCCCAGAAGCTCGACACCATGAAAGCATATGTGACCGACAATCACGAACAAGCCAAGAAAGATTTACAGAGAGCTTTTCGCGAGATCGGAGAGACTTTCGAAAAAAGGATTCAAGAGGAGAAGGTCGTATCTCATGAGGACATTTCAAAATCCGAAGCCCTCCGTGATACGATAGAAACCCACCTCCAGCAAGTTCGACTGCAATTAGAAGCAGCATCATCGAACGAACCGGAAACACAGCTTCTGCTGGAGGCACTGTCTGAAGAACGTGCAAAGACTTCTGCTTTGAAAGAACAGGTCGCAAACCTACAAAGCGACGTGAGCACCAGTAATGAGATTTGTCAGAGGGAACGCCAAGATCTCAACGCTATGGGAACACTCAAGCGTCAGCTTGAAGCCATGAGTGAGCAAGTGCCTCATGTAGAGAACCTGAACACAACTTTCAACAAAATGGTTGATCTGAACCAAGTATTGCAATCAACTGCTCTCTACTTGAGCAAAGAACACAATTGGGTCAAGGGTCAATTAGGTGGCAAACCGCAGGGTACTGAGATTGGAACCGAATCAGCTCACTTTCAGGAACAACATTTTGAGGCGGTCCTCACTGGTGTTCAGACCAAAGGCACTACTGTGGAACAATCTACCAGCCTCAATGGTCTTTCCACGATCAATGTTCATGTCCAAGGAGACAGATATCGTCGCAAGGTTGTCGTAACCAGTCCCGCACTTGAAGCTTCGTTGCCGGCCCCTCCGCCATCGGTTGCACAAGAGCAGCAGAGACGACGAGAGTCCACTGTTCCACGGCCCATTTTACGGTCGACAACTGCATTAGCACAAGATGCCGAGCTCGTCAGAGCTGCCGTGAATTATGACCAATACAACAGACCCGTGATGGCCAGAGCGAGCTCAGCTGCGGATGGTGCCAATGCATTTATGATAGAACAAATCCGGTCAGGTTTGGTTCCAACAAAGCCGAGAGGCCAGGGCTGGGATTTTCCTACCCTTGAGGATTTCACCAGAGAGTCTGCTTTGGGGGGCAAGGACGAAGTCAAGCAGAAGCAGAAGCGCAACATTACGCCTGGCGATGGAGCAAACGACGCTCCTCATGCCATGAAAAAAATCAAAACAGAGAATTAGCCGGCTGCAGAGGTATACAAGTATCAGCGACAAATGAATAACAGCTACTTTGACCGCATCCCAAGGATCTGGGACTTAAATAATTAACACAGGAACAGGTTGGCAAGGGGAAATATGATAGGCAAGCATGGCACGCTTCTATCAGACATTGCGACAAGTCAGATTTTGAGCACGATATGCGGTGATCATCCCAAGAAAAAAACGGCACCAATATTGAGTGACCGGTGATGATCCAGGTGTTTTTTTTTTTTTTCTCTTTTTCTTTTTTTTGGCGATTTGAGGGGGACCATTTGTAGGTGGACGGAATGAGAATTTACACCCCAGTGTCTATAATTGACCAATAGACATAGCTATAAGCACGAGATGGACGGCAGTATGGAATCATCGTTAAATTCAGTGGCATGCCGGTGCAGCCATCTCGTGAGGGTAAAGTTGTAGTCTATGTTGTACATGTTCAGTCGCATCCGTAGAGCGAGGATCCCCAAGCCCAAACTCCAACAATGCTCTTTAGTGTAGGTAGTGTTACATGCCGCATGTAGAGTTGTAGCGGCCGGCGAGTGAGCTGTTTCTGGCTCGGACAAGAGCTCGGGCAGTCGAAATTGTTATGTCGATAGTCGTCGAAAGAGATGGGGTCGGCGTTCACTTCCTCTTCTTGGACTCGAGGAACAAGACCTTCTTGCGCACTGCAATTGACAACATTAGCTATTGGGATATTCTCTTTTGTGTATTTTAAGGGTCGTACCGATGGGGTCGTATTTTAACATGCTCATCATGGGTGCGGTTCTGGGACGCTTGAAGGTATAGAAGAAGCCAGTCATGGCCATGGAGACGAGGCGCGCATGCACCAGACGAGCCTTGGCTATAAAAGAAATTGAGTCAGCGGAAGTACTTTTATGTGCGAGACAGCTATGAAGCCATCTGGAGGTTATACATACCCTTCTTTGCCATGATGATTGACGATGATCTGATGGCTTGGTCTTGTTGTACGTCAAGCGCTATCAGAGTACATAGGAAATTTACGGATCCCACGACGTTGGTCGGGAATCGGGAAAACATGATGCCGCCAGACAGCGACCCATGTTCAGATCTCGGTGAGTAGGCACGCCGAACTCTCTCACCGTGGGTTTAATTGACGCTCAGATCGGCCAATTGGAGGCTGTGTACATGTAGCTTATCTGTAGAGTAGCTTGACCAATATTATAATGCATAGATCCAACATAGGCTATTTGGAGAAACAATAAATGAAAGTGTATATGTATAGATCCGAGACCGGTGTTTTTAACCGCTGAATCCTTGTAAGGTGTGCTACAAGCACGATATCGGGCATTATCCCCTTCTTCTACGAAGCGGTATAAAAGAGCCAGAATACATTCATCCCTCCTGTGCCCCCAAGTAGGTTTTCTCCAAAGGCTATTCGTAGATTGATGTGCGACGTACGTGTGTCAGTATTAATCACCTGCTGCGCGGCTGACGTTTCTAATCTCAGCTCCTACAACCCCAACAATTACCATTTCCCCTCATGCGACGGGGTAGCAATTGATCTTTGTTTCGCGCCCAGCAAAGTTCGACTTCAATCCTCGTCGAGATCATCGTCTTACAGCATCAGGTTTACTGTGCTATCGGCTACCTACCTACCTGTCCGAGTAGATTTCTTCGCACATAAAGGTCCAGTCGCATCAGGTATTCATTCATAAAACTACCTGACCTAGCCGCCACGGGAGTAAGCGAGACGAGGGTTTGGCGATCAGATCCATTATCAATTATCAACCACCATCCAATATCTATCTATCTTAGCTGCCTTAGCTTATCTGGCCAGACAACAGAGTGGCTTTCGTTTCAGTGTAGGTTTACCGCCTCCTGTTTCTTAGTTTGTGGACATTTTATTCTTCATTTTACAAGTCACTCCCAACGTGCTTGTTACTCTTTCAACTGCCGGTTCCTGCAACTAACTCATCTGTGGTCCGTCCCTCCAGATCCTCGACATCCACAAGACCGACCAGGAAACGATAAAAGACAGGATATCATCCAATGTTAGCACGTCGAACCCCCGTGGCATCAGTCCGCCTTGGACAACCGCTGCGATGCCAGCCTCTTCTGAACTCTTCGCGAGTGGCTGTTAGTGCTGAGGTCGATGGATCTGCCGTCGACGGACAACGATGGGCGAGCAATCAGCGCCCCGCTATCTCAGGTACGTTCCATGGTCACAAGAGATCTTCCATTGTGGATGATGGAAGATTTTTCTGGGTGCTTTCTTATTATCTCAACCAACCACATGTCCTTACTTTGAATCTGCACATCTGCCGGGCCGGTCCGGTCCCATTGAGCAAGATGCTCTCAAGAACAGGAAGCAGAGAGAAAGGGAAGGTCAAAGAGCTGGTACCAATGAACAATCTGGCGCAAGGCAAGACGTTCTATTGGATGTCTTGTAAATCTTTTTCCTTCTTATGTATCTGCAAGTGCGTACCCTTGTTCTTATTGCAAATCATTCTCAGCCGCTTTTTTATACATGAGCAAGAGCCGAAGACCGGTGTTGTAGCCCCGAGCTAAACTCCGGGATGGTCTCGGAAGACCTCCAGCATCGGACATTGTTGCTGTTACCCCAAAGGTATCTCTATTATCTCGGGGTGATCCGAAGGGTTTCTCTCGGACAAGTTGACCGGAGACAAGATCGGAAAGTGCATCGCTGTAAGCAATGCATCATCATGAATTTCAGATGGTCTGTCAAGTGCAGAAGTTGATGAGTCTTTCTGACTTTGAGTCTCATACCTTCCGGGGTCCCGGCTCCGGGCCTGAAATTCCCCAAAATCTTCCCCC